>JH720137.1:119728-132265 GCA_000231845.2 Tetrahymena malaccensis 436 | reverse complement strand
GTTTAATACATTTTTTTGAAGTTAAAAGTTAAATTTCAAGTTATTTTTTGTTTATTTTTCTCAAAACATAATAAAAAATAATTCTAACAAAAATATAGGGATGCCAGTTAAGTTTGTCTATATCAAAAAAAGTATGATTTATTTTCTCAAATAAAGAAATTTCTTTGATATTCATATAGAGCTTGAAAAGCTTTATCAAATAATATATGAAAAATATAAAGATTATTTATTAATTATCGATTGAAATCAAGATAAAGTAAAATTTATTTTTTAGTAATTTATCAATATTAATAATTATAAATATTAGATTTTTATTTCAATGGAGGTAGAATATTAAGCAATGGAAGAGGAAGAACAAATAGAAAAAAGGGTAAAAATATTAAAATATTAATTTTCTTATTTAAGATATTTAATAAATATATCCCTTATATTCAAATAAAATATTTTCTATAATTATCTACAATTTATGGAGAGAGAAATTTTAATTGATAAGCTTTTTAATTTACTTTAAAAAAATATAAATTGTGGGTGATGGATTATAAAAGATAAGTGTATTTATTATCTTGGATTCACAAGCATGATTTCTGATAAATTAAATTAAACTAAAGTAAATATTTTTCTATTATATTAATTAACATATTTATAGTACTTCATTTTTGATAACTTGGTTTTCTTTTAAAGTTACTCAAAAAATAACTTGAGAAAAAATATCACTTTTAAGAAAACTTTAAAGAAGTTTAAGTGGTATTTTTAGGTTATAATAATTATTTTAGTTCAGTTAAATAATTTAATTATTATTATTAGTTAAATCAATAAATTTTAGATTAAACAAGTTTATTTTCACATAGCCTTAAATAAATCATATAACTTTTATCTCATAAAATTAAACAATAAATTTAAAAAGAATACCTGAAGTCAAAATCTTGATATTTTTCTAAAGCTTCCTAAAACTTCAATTCTATTTCTTTGAATGATGGTTTTTACCTAATTAAAAAAAATTAAATCATAATTTATTATTTTAAAATAAAAAATAAATAATTACAATGCATTTATTTTTAGCTCATTAATTTCTTTAAAGAATTATTCTATTTTGTTTTTACTATCTTTGGTGAAACATAAAGCATTTCTATAATTAAGTTTCTAATTTAAAATTAATATATACTTTATAGATTTATTTTTTAATAATTAAAAAATGATTACTATAACATTCCTACTTAATATAAACATGAGACTATTGTAAAACTGTTATATGTTATCAGTGGAAATGTATTTTAGTAAATATGACTAATTAATTTAAATTGTAATGATTAATATATATGTATTTTAATTAAACTAAACTTACAATATTATCAGTAGTTTATTCATATTTAAGTTTTTTTAAATCATAATATATGATTTCAATATTGTCATAATCAATTAAAAAATATTCAAATTCTTCAATTGATCTTAAAGTATGCTTTTAATTTATTTTATCAAAGATTACAATAGTAATACTTCAAATTTAAATAAAAAAATTACAATTCTATATTCATCAATTACTTTTATGAGATTTTCAAGAGTGAAATTCAAAAGCTATTATTTTTGGTTTTTTATTTGAGTTTTTTTAATAAAAAATTTAAATTATTATGAATATTACATCTTAAGTGAGTTTTTCTCTATAATAAATTTTAAAATCATCAAAAAACTTTATTATTTCATCTACCTAGAGACAACTAAGATACTACTATATCTTTACAATCATCCCACAAAGATCTATTTTTTAATCTTTTTTTTCCTAAATTGAATATTTAGTGTAAGCAAACAAATTTTCTTTCCTTTTTGATTTCAAAACAGATTCATAGAAATCATTAAGATAGTAACTAGAGGATTTTTCAAACTTAGATAATTCATTCTTAATAAAAAAATCTTTTTAATCCAAAAAGCTTTTCTTTAGTTATTATAAAGTTAAAAAAAAATTTAACTAAAATTAAAATTATCAAAAAATATACACTTATTTGAGTTTGTATATATTCACAGCGTTTCAATTAATTGATATCAAGATTATTATTATTTTAATTGAAAAATATTTTCTAAGAATAATTTAATTTTTCAATGAAATAATCTGGATTTAATTCAAGATATTATTTAATTTCTTTTTTAAGTCCCTCAAAGTATTCTTGATGGTTGCAAACGAATGTTTAAGGTATTTTCTTAAAAAGTTGATAAACTTGAGAATGTATCTGATAACAGTTGGATCTTTTTTTAATATCTTCTTGAATCATTTAATTGTTTACTATTTTTAACAATCCGTCAGCAAATTCAACTAATTAGCTTTCAGGGTTAAGTTCTTTGAATAAATCTATTAGAATCTTTAATGTTTTTCCTAATGAATAAATATCAGATTCAAAATCAATGTTTTTATTTTAATTTTAGTTAACTTGTTCTCTTGGTGAAAAGTTATTAGTAAAACCTCTACAATTTATTATTTAGTTTTCTTTCTTAATTTCTGAAATTCCGAAATCACAATAAACAAGATTTCCATCATCATTTATTAAAATGTTTGCTATTTTGATATCTAAATGAATAATAGATGCTCTTCTAAATTCAATTAGACCATGTATTAAATCAAAAACAAACGTTAACATACTTTACTCTGTAAATTTTTAATTTCCTTGTTGGTAATCCTTATATTCTTAAAGTAAGCTAGATTTGTATTTTTTGTAGATAAAAGCATCCCAATTATCTAAGACTCTAATGTGGTCTATTAGCTCTATAAAATGATTTTATTTTTTCCCTTCTTTCAACAATTTATAAATTTCTTTTTCTTTATTAACAGCTTCATTCGAATTGTCTTTGTTTTATACCATTTTTATAACTAAGTTTTTTTGTTAGTTAGTTGAGGCACATATTAATAGACTGAATCCTCCTCCATTAATAATACGATCTAATTTATAACCTTAAGCTTATAATGCTTTATATATCTAGATCTAATCTCTCCTGTATAATTTTGTGATCGGTAAGTTATCAATATAAGTTTCTAGACCACTTCTTGTTGGATCAACTTCTAAGAAACCCGTGTATGTTTTATTTTCTTCAATAAAAATATCATATTCAGGCAAATCAAAATATTGATATGAATTTATAACATATGACTCTGCAGAAAAGGAGTAAATTTGATCAACATAAAATGTTTAAGCAATATTTTAATTTTATTCAGACCACATTCTGGTTATTTTGTATGCAAATAAAATTTTGAATAAATGTAAGTACACTTTTCTTTTAGAATATATTTTTAAGATCAAACTAATTTGAGTTAAAGATGTTATAATTAATATCTTATTAACTAAAAGAAACTAATCCTATTTTTTCTTCTAAATTATTATTTTTCTTAAATTAGCAAGCTGCTTTTGAAAAAAAAGAAGTAAAGGCTGTAAGTTAAGCTTTTATAATAGATTAGTATTTTTAATTATGAATTTATTTAATTATAATCTCTTCACTAAAACTTAATGGATTTTAATTATTAAAATTCTACTTTATATTTTTTTTATATTAGATTTTTTTTTCTTTCAAACTCCTTTTGTTTTGTTTTTTTCTAAAAGATTTCTTAATTAAACAATTTTTTGTTTATCAATTATCTTTAAAAAAGAATTAAAGAAATTAACTTTCCAATCATTCTAATATATATCACTGATTTCAACCCATGATAGAAAATTTAACAACTAAAATAGTATCTATTTCAAAAAAATCTAATGAAAGTTTTAGTTTTTGATTTTCTTAATGTTTAGACCTAAAATTTGATTATTTATATATTAACCCCTCAAATGTCCTCTAAGATATTATTTTATTGATAATTTTATAAATAAAATAATAACTTTGATTAATTATGTTTCATGTTACAAAGCATCATTAATCTCATCTATTGAGCAATTTAAAGCTTCATTTTTATATTAGTTGTTTTCTTTTTTATAAATGAAGGAAGATTAAAGTTGATTAGATTGCATCATATTATTTTTATTATGTTATGTTATGTTGATTCTTTGTCTTATTTTATACATCAAAAATTTTTTTTTTCAAATTTAAATATTTATTTTATTTCAAGCATATTTTCTTCATTATCTTATCATAGTCCTCTTTTTTGGGAAAATTTTACTGAATTAATTTATTAAAATCTAAAGAAAATTCTTTCAATTTCACCATTTTTTTGTATTTTTGATATAAAATGTAAAAATACTATCTTTTCTTACTTTTCTGCTAGTTTTTGATGGTTTATTATACCATAAACATTTTTAAAGTAGATAAAAAATTTTAAAACCTTAATACATATTAATTTCATAATAAAAGTCTTTATATTTATCATATTAATGAGTTGCTAAGTTGGTTAACAGAGATTTAGAACATATATTTTAATTCTTCTGATAGTATGCCTTATCTATTATCTTTAAAAACGACTTATATTATATTTTTAAGAGGCTGAAAAAGACTGATGCAAATATTTCCTTTTAATATGTTTTAATAATGCAATGTAAAAAAGAGTTATTATTATTTATCTCTTTTTAGATAAATAACTATATTTAACTTAAGGATCATTTTCTTAGCCATAAAAATCTGACTAAGTTTTTTTCTATTATAGCATAGATTTGTATAAAATTGAGGTATTTTAAATGTAAATCAGATAATAAAAAATCTAAAAGATAATATTTACTTTACCTGCTTGAGTAATAAAGTCTGATTTTTCTAACAAATCTATAACTATGTTTAAAAGAATGTAGGATTAAAGTAAAGCTGGGTTGATATAAGTATTTTTAACAAAATTACGTGTTGAATCCTTTGTATTTAATAAATTAAGCAAACTATTTGATTATACAGCTTATAGAAAAATAAATTTTTAAATAGCTGAATTAAAATTAAAAATTATATTTACTACACTTATTAATATAAAATGTGAATATATGATAGTAATATTAATGAAATTCATAATACTTATTAAAATAAATAAATATTTTACTATTAAAATAAATTTAAGATTTAATTTTCTAAATTCAAGAATTAATAATTTTTTATTGGTTTTTTCAATAAACATTCTGCTCTATTAATTCAAACACATGAAAATTGTCTTTCAATAAAGTAATCTTTACCCTCAAATATAATTAAGTACTCTCTAAAATATTTATGCTCTTATTTTTTTAAGCTTAAAATATAAATGCCAATCCTTGCACAAAGACTAAATTTATGGAATTTCAAATATAGCAGTTCCACAATTTAAGTTATAGGAAGATACATATTTTTTTTATATTATATATTTATTTTTCATATTTAAAATTAATTTTAAAGCAAAAATATTTTAAATTCTATTAATTAATTAAAAAATTGTAAAATAAATATTTGATAATAATATTTAAAATATTATTATTATTTAAATTAATCTATAATATATCAATTCTAGGAATTAAACTCTTGTGTTTCCACTTTCACAAAAATTTAAAACCTGGAAGTGCTATATTCAATCCAATTATGTAGCTTGAATTTTCTTGTATGAACTAAAATTAAAGAAATAGTTAGCTTATAAAACAAATAGCCAAATTATTTTATCAAGAATAAATAAAAGCTCAGAAGTTTAAATTAATAAAAAATTCTTTTTTGTTACTTAAAAAAATATATATTTTGGCAAGCTTAATATAAAAGAAATAAATAAGATATTCCTCAAAAATTTCAAAAAAGAGTAGTTTGAATTTATTAATTTTTGTAGGAAATATTTCTGATACTTTGATAATAAGTTTCTTAAATTAACTCTAGATTACAAATATTTAAATAAATTATGGTCTAAAAATCACAATAACAAAGTATGTAGAGAATAATATTGAATTTAAAGAAAAATAATAATTTGATTATGTAAAAAACAGAAAAAAATTTGATCTTGCTAACAATCTAATATTGTCAAGTTAATAAATTTAAACAGCGCAAATATATTCTTTAGATATATATTAGATAATATGTGATTTATTATAATTTTTAAGATAGATTTTATTATATCTAGAGTAATAGTAATTACTAATATCAAAGTAATATAATATTAAAATGACATTGTTATTAATATCTTATGATCTTATTTGAGTAATATAATTCACTTATTAATTAATTGTTTTTTCGCTAATTTTTTGATTCATCCTTCTTGAAATGTTTCTAAATAAATAATGAAAATTAACCTGTATTTTTCTATATAATATATTTTTACATCATTTTTTTTAATAATATGAACAAGTTTATATTTCAAGATAAAATTGAAAACTTTAAATATTTTAATAAATTCAGATTATTTTATACATTCTAAAAGCATCTAAATTACAATTAATCTGAAAAAAAACTTTACATTTGAAAATTTAATTTCATATATTAATAGTAATAGGTGTCAATCTTATTCGAAATAGATGAAAAATATAAAAAATCTTAAGCCTGAATTTTATTTGATTAATACTTTGCTCACTTACTGAATTTTATTTTTTTATTATTTTTGCTTCCTTAATTTTATTTGATTGATACTTTACATACTTTTTACACAAATTGAATAAAAATAAAAATTATAAATTAATTAGATAGCTAATTTAAAAAGGCTTTTTTTTAGCTCTATCAATTTAAATATTTTTCTCTATGGCTATTGAGTTGTAGAGTGTTTGTATTTGATTGGATGTTTTTCTTACTTCTTTTTTTTGGTTTTTTTAATACCGTCCAGAAGATGTTATAGATAAATTATATAAAATGAATAAAGATCCTTAATTTTAATTACATAATAATATAAAGAAAAATTAATAGCATATAGTTTTAAAATATATCTTGCTATGAAAAAAAAAAAAATTAAAATAATAAAAAAATCAACTTATATCTTTTATTTATTTTCTAAATTTATATATTCCAACTCAAACTCAGTCATATTTATTCTCTGTATCCAAATTATTTCTTCTTAAAGAATAATTAATTTATTAAATATTATTACAATTAATTGAATTTAGATAAATTTTTTCTAAACCAAATATCATAAAAATAAATGATAAAATAGAATTAACATTTTAATAACTTAGAAGATGTAAGTAAGTATTCATTTTTTAATTAATTACTCTTTCATTTTATTTTTACCATTAAAAAGTTTTTAAACTCTTCACTTTAAATTCATACTGATATCCATATTAATCTCGAGTAAATTAAATTTATTATAATTAATCTTATTTATTTTATCATTACTATCAAGTTAAATTTTTTTTTTAAGAAATTTTCTCATATATATTATTATTTATTCAAATTTATATTTTTACTAATTATTTCTTTATTCTTAATTCATATTTTATATTCATTTTTCCTTCTAACTTACTAATATTTTCCTCAATATTAAAATAGTAAAAGTTATATTGGTCCATTTAAGTCCTCAGACTTAGGATCTGCATTAGCAAACTGCACTAATATCTCAAAGTTGACACTTGATTTAATGTAAAATCAACTTATTTATTTTTAATTGTGATACTTTTTTATACCAAAATGATTTAAAAAAAACAATATTTTTACTTGATTTATTTGCTTTTTGATTCTGATTATTTATGTTTTTTTAATTTAAGTCATTTTTAACCTTTGATTAAATTATTTACTAGTATATTTCTTTATTCTTAACTTCTTTTTTCATCCATTATTCCTTCTAACTAACTAATATTTTCTTCAATATTTATAAAGCAGAAATTATATCGGTGATAAAGGCTCCTTAGACTTAAGTTCTGGATTAGCAAAGTGCACTAATCTCTCAAATTTGACACTTGATTTAGGGTAAAAATAGCTTATTTGTTTTGGATTGTGATTATCTTTAATATCAAAATGACTTAAAACATAAACAATCTTTTAACTTGATTTATATACTTTTTGGCTCAGATTATGTTTTTTTAATTTAATTCATTTTTTATTTTCAACCTTTGCTTTCATATTTTTTCATTCATATTTCCTTCTAATTAATTTTTTTTTTTTTTAATATTAAATAAGTCAAAATTTAATTGGTGCAATTGGTGTCTCAGCTTTAGGTTCTGCATTAGCAGACTACACTAATCTCTCAAATTTAACACTTTAACTCTAGTAAAAACAGTTTATTTATTTGATTTGGACTGTGATATTTTTTAATATCAAAATGAATTTAAACAAAAATAATTTTTTACTTGATTTTAGTTACTTTCTGACTATTTTTTTTAATTTAAGTCATTTTTCACTTTCAACCTTTGCTTAAATTATTTACTAAGTTTATTTCTTAATTTTTGATTCATATTTTTTATTTATTTTTCTTCAAACTAACTGATATTTTCTTCAATATTTAAAAAGGAAGAATGATATTCGTGACGAAGGTGCCTCAGGCTTAGGTTCTGCATTAGCAAACTGCACTAATCTCTCAAATTTGGCAGTTTTTTTAGAGTAAGGATAGCTTATTTATTTTTGATTGTGCTAATTTTTTATATCAAAATGACTTAAAACAAAAATAAATATTTTTACTTGATTTATTTACTTTTTAATTCATTATTTTTAATATCAAAATAAATTAAAACAAAAACAATCTGTTTAATAGCTTTGATTACTTTTTGATTGTGATTCTTATTTTTTAATTTAAGTGATTTTTCATTTTCAACCTTTGCTTAAATTGTTTAATAGTTTATTTATTTATCCTTAATTCATATTTTTTATTCATTTTTTCCTCTAACTATCTAAGATTTTCTTCAATATTTAAAAAGTAGAAATCATATTGGTGATAAAGGCTCCTTAGGCTTAGGTTCTGGATTAGCAAACTGCACAAATCTCTCAAATTTGACACTTGATTTAAGGTAAAAAAGCTTATTTATTTTTAATTGTAATATTTTTTAATTTCAAAATGACTTAAAACAAAAATAATCTTTTAACTTGATTTATTTACTTTTTGATTCTGACTATTTTTTTTAATCTAAGTCATTTTTCATTTTTAACTTTTGCTTAAATTATTTATTAGTTTATATCTTTATTCTTAATTCATATTTTTATTCATTTTATTTTTCTAACTAATAAATATTTTGTTTAATATTTAAAAAGTAATAATTAAATTGGTTCAGTTGGTGTCTTAAATTTAGGTTCTGCATTAGAAAACTACTCTAATCTCTCAAATTTAATACTTAATTTAAGGTAAATACAGCTTATTTGTTTTGAATTGTTTTATTTTTTAATATCAAAATGAATTAAAACAAAACAATCTTTCACTTGATTAATTTACTTTTTGGTTATGTTTTAAACTTAAGTCATTTTTATTTTCAACCTTAGCTTAAATTGTTTACTAGTTTTTTTCTTTATCCTTCATTATTTTCATTTTTCCTTTTAACTAATTAATATTTTCTTCAATATTTAAAAAGTTGTAATTAAATTGGTGATGGAGGTGATTTATTTACTTTTTGGTTCAGATTGTGTTTTAAACTTAAGTCATTTTTTATTTTCAACTTTTTCTAGATTTGTTTACAGTTTATTTCTTTATCCTTCATTATTTTCATTTTTCCTTTTAACTAATTAATATTTTCTTCAATATTTAAAAAGTCATAATTAAATTGGTGAGGTAGTTGCCTCAGGTTTAGGTTCTGGATTAGCATACTGCATTAATCTCTAAAATTTTACACTTCTTTTAAAGTAAAAACATATTATTTGTTTTGGATTGTGATACTTTTTAATATCAAAATCAATTAAAACAAAAATAATTTTTTTACTTGATTTAATTACTTTTTAATTCCTACTATCCTTTTTTTATTTAAGTCGTTTTTTATTTTCAACCTTTGCTTTAATTAATTAATATTTTTTATTCATTTTATTTTTCTAACTAACTAATATTTTTTTTAATATTTAAAAAGTAATAATTAAATTGGTTCAATTGGTGCCTCAACTTTAGGTTCTGGATTAGCAAAGTGCACTAATCTCTAAAATTTGGCACTTGATTTAAGGTAAAAACAACTTATTTGTTTTTGATTGTGATATTTTTTATTATCAAATGAATTAAAACAAAAACAATCTTTTGACTTGATTTATTTACAATTTGGTTCAGATTATGCTTTTTTAACTTAAGTCATTTTTTATTTTCAACTTTTACTCTGTTTGTTTACTAGTTTATTTTTTTATTCTTAATTCATATTTTTATTCATTTTTCCTTCTAACTAACTTATATATTTTTCAATATTTAAAAAGTAGTAATTAAATCGGTGATGAATGTGCCTCATGTTTAGGTTCTGGATTAGCATGCTGCACTAATCTCTCAAATTTGACACTTTATTTAAGGTAAGCTTATTTGTTTTGGATTGTTATAATTTTTAATATCAAAATGACTTAAAACAAAAATAATTTTTTTACTTGATTTATTTACTTTTTGATTCTGACTTTGTTTTTTTAATTTAAGTCATTTTTTATTTTTAACCTTTACTTAAACTGTTTCCTAGTTTATTTCTTTATTCTTAATTAATATTTTTTATTCATTTTTCTTCTAAGAAACTTATATATTTTTTAATATTTAAAAAGTGAGAATTAAATTGGTGATGAATGTGCCTCTGGCTTAGGTTCTGTATTAGCAAACTACAATAATCTGTCAAATTTGAAACTTATACTCAAGTAAAAACAGCTTATTTGTTTTAGTTTGTGATAATTTTTAATATAAAAATGAATTATAACAAAAACAATCTTTTTAATTGATTTATTTACTTTTTGATTCTGATTTTGTTTTTTTAATTTAAGTCATTTTTTATTCTCAACGTTTGCTTAAATTTTTTACCAGTTTATTTTTTTATCCTTAATTATATTCATTTTTCCTTTTAACTAACTAACATTTTCTTCAATATTTAAAAAGTAGAAATCATATTAGTGATAAAGGCTCCTTAAGCTTAGGTACTGGATTAGCAAAGTGCACTAATCTCTCAAATTTGACACTTGCTTTATTGTAAAAACAGATTATTTGTTTTTGGATTGTGATATTTTTTAATACAAAAATGAATTAAAACAATTACATTATTTTTACTGGATTTGTTTATTTTTTGATTTCGATTATGATATTAATTTTATATTTTTTGATAAAGATTGAAAAAAATAAAGAAATAAAATATGATCCATCAAAAATTTAATTTAAATATTTTTTATTTTTTTATTTTCATTTTATTCATCAAATAGTTAAAATATTTAAATTGATTATTTTTTAATTAACTATAATATCCATTGATAGTCTAAATAAATTTAATAAATCACATGGGAAAAAATTTTGAGCAAGTTCCTTAAAGCTAAAAGATTAGTTGTTAAAATTATAGGTTTTTGATAAACATAAAATAAAGCATAGAAGAAGTATCTTTTGTAAGCTATAAACTTACGGCGATATTTTTATGTCAAGTGTATGTATAAATTTAAATGAAAGAATTAATATGTATATTGTGAAGCTAAAATTTATAATTTGTATTTGTGAAAGAAAGAAACAAACAATCAATATAGATAGATTTATGATGAAAAATAAGTGATAAATATAGATAGAATTGATAAATTTTGAAAAAAAATTCTAAACTTAGAATAAATTAATATATGTTAAAAATATACCTATTTATATTAATTTATTTATTTTATTTCTAACTTGCTCCATATTATATAATAACTTAATTTAGAACAAATTAATTATTAATAATAAAATTTTAATTTAAAAGAAATAAATTTATTATAATTATATAATCGAAACAAAAGATAAATTTCATAATAAAGTTTTATCAGTAGAAAGATATTGAATTATAAACTAAAATTGTCAAAACAATAAAAATTAGGCTAAATATTTGGGATCATATTGCTTTTATTTTATATATAATTTATAATATAAGCAATTAATCTAATTTAAAAACATTGATTTCATATCTTATCAAAAATCAAAACTATTCATTTTAAAAAACTATTATTTTCTTTAAATTTTTTGTTCAACAAATACCATACATTATATGATTATATAACTGAAATAAACAAGGAAGGTGATACTAATATATTATATTTATAACTTACAAATATAAAGTTTAATTCGAAATATTTTAAACAAATAAAAATTATATTTCACTAGCTTTAAAGATAATCGTTTAAATACTAAAAAAGGAAATGAAATAAATATTTAGTTTACTATATTAAAATCTAAGTTTATCAATATGTTTGTTCTCTTTAAAAATTGAATTATGTTCATACTAACTGATCAATAATACTACTTACCTATTAAATTTATCACCTTTTAATTAAAATAAAATTTTATATAAATTAAACATTAATATGTGGCTTAAATGAGTTTAAAAAAGCAAAATTTAAAATTAAAAAAACTAAATAGCTATTTCTTTTAAATAAAATTTTATTGTGAGATATTAAATATTTTATTAATCGTATTTAAATTTAAATTTTATTGTATAAAACTATCAAATTAAAAAAATTTATCAAAATATCAGAATATAAAAATAAAAATATGGAGAAATGTTTAATACATTTTTTTGAAGTTAAAAGTTAAATTTCAAGTTATTTTTTGTTTATTTTTCTCAAAAC
>JH720137.1:101830-116635 GCA_000231845.2 Tetrahymena malaccensis 436 | reverse complement strand
CTAAAGTAACAATATTTTTCTATTATATTAACTAACATAATTATAGTACTTCATTTTTGATAAGTTGCTTTTCTTTTAAAGGTCCTCGAAAAATAACTTGAGAAAAGATATCATTTTTAAGAAAACTTTAAATAAATTTAAGGGGAATTTTTAGGTAATAATAATTATTTTAGTACAATTAAATAACTTTATTATTGTTAATTAAATTAAAAAATTTTAGATTAAACAAATTTATTTTCACATTGCTTTAAATTATTCAATAACATTTATCTCATAAAAATTTAATAATAAATTTAAAAAGAATACTTGAAGTCAAAATCTTGATATTTTTCTAAAGCTTCCTAAAATTTCAATTCTATTTCTTTGAATGATGGTTTTTACCTAAGTAAAAAAAATTAAATCATAATTTTTTATTTTAAAAATAAATAATTACAAAGAATCCATTTTTAGTTCATTAATTTCTTTAAAGAATTATTCTATTTTGTTTTTACTATCTTTGGTGAAACGTAAAGCATTTCTATAATTAATTTCCTAATTTAAAATTAATATATACTTTGTAGATTTATTTTTTAATAATTAAAAATGATTACTATTTTTTTCCTACTTAATGTTTTCATGATATTATTGTAAAGCTGTTATATGTCATCAGTGGAAGAGTCTTTTAGTAAATATGACTATTGATTTAAAATATAATGATTAATAAATATAAATTTTAATTAAACTAAACTTACAATACTATCAGTAGTTTATTCTTATGTAAGTCTCTTTAAATCATTATGCATGTTTTCAATATTGTCATAATCAATTAAAAATTAGTCAAATTCTTCAATTGATCTTAAAGTATGCTTTTAATTTATTTTATCAAAGGTTTCAATAGTAATATTTCAAATTTAAATAAAAAAATTACAATTCTATATTTATCAATTACTTTTATGAGATTTCCAAGAGTGAAATTGAAAAGCTATTATTTTTTAAATTTTTGGTTTTTTAGTTGAGTTTTTTTAATAAATAATTGAAATTTTTACGATATTTATTACATCTGAAGTGAGTTTTTCTCTTTTACTTAAATAAATTTTAAAATCATCGAAAAATTTTATTATTTCATCTACCTAGAGACAACTAAGATACTACTATATCTTTACAACTATCTCATTATGATTTTTTTATTAAGCTTCTTTTTCCTAAATTGAAGAATTTAATATAAGGAAACATATTTATGAAAAAAATAAGAAATTAATTACTTAATTGTCTTTAATTTTTAATTTCAAAACAGATTCATAGAAATCATTAAGATATTAGCTTTAGGATTATTAAAGCTTAGATAATTCTTTCTGAATAAAAAATTCTTTATAGCCCAATAAACTTTTCTTTATATATAATAAAGTTTATAATAGAAATTTAACTTAAAATAAAATTATTATAAAATTTACACTTATTTGAGTTTGTACATTTTCATAAAGTTTTATTTCACTGAAGTCAAGTTTATTTTCATTTTGATTGAATAACCTTTCCTAAAATTAATTTAATTTTTTAATGCAATAATTTGGATTTAATTGAAGATATTATTTAATTTCATATTTAAGTCCTTCAAAGTATTCTTAATGGCCACGAACGAATTTTTATGTTATTTTCTTAAAAAGCTGATAAACTTGAGAATGTATCTGATAACAGTTGGATCTTTTTTTAATATCTTCTTGAATCATTTAATTGTTTACTATTTTTAACAATCCGTCAGCAAATTCAACTAATTAGCTTTCAGGGTTAAGTTTTTTAAATAAATTTATTAGAAGCTATAATGTTTTTCCTAATGAATAAATATCAGATTCAAAATCTATCTAGTAATTTTAATCTTGATTAACTTGTTCTTTTGGCGAATAATGTTTGGTAGAACCGATACATTTTATTATTTAGTTTTCTTTCTTAATTTCTGAAATTCCGAAATCACAGTAAACAAGATTTCCATCATCATTAATCAAAATGTTTTCTATTTTGATGTCTAAATGAATAATAGATGCTCTTCTAAATTCAATTAGACCATGAATTAAATCAAAAACAAAAGTTAACATACTTTACTCTGTAAAAGTTTTTTTTTCTTGTTGGTAATCCTTGTATTCTTAACCTAAGCTATATTTGTATTTTTTGTAGATAAAAGCATCCCAGTTATCTAAGACTCTAATGTGGTCTATTAGCTCTATAAAATGATTTTATTTTTTTCCTTTTTTCAACAGTTTATAAATTTCCTTTTCTTTATTAACAGCTTCATTCGAAATATCTTTGTTTTCTACCATTTTTATAACTAAATTTTTTTGTTAGTTAGTTGAGGCAGATATTAATAGACTGAATCCTCCTCCATTAATAATACGATCTAATTTATAACCTTAAGCTTCTAATACTTTACATATCTAGATCTAATCTCTCCTGAATAATTTTGTGATCGGTAAGTTATCAATATAAGTTTCTAGACCACTTCTTGTTGGATAAACTTCTAAGAAACCTGTCTCTATTTTCATTTCCTCAATATAATTATCCGGTTCAGGTTAATTTTCATGTTGATATGAATTTATAACATATGAATCTGCAGGATAAGAACATATTTGATGAATATAATGTGTTTAAACAATATTTTAATTTTATTCAGACCACATTCTGGTTATTTTGTATTCAAATACAATTTTGAATAAATGCTAGTAAACTTTTCTTTTAGAATATATTTTAAAGATCAAACTAATTTGATTTAAAGATGTTTAAATTAATATCTTATTAACTAAAAGAACTAATCCTATTTTTTCTTCTAAATTATTATTTTTCTTAAATTAGCAAGCTGATTTGGAAGAAAAAGAAGTAAGGGCTGTAAGTTAAGCTTTTATAATAGATTAGTATTTTTAATTATGAATTTATTTAATTATAATCTCTTCACTAAAACTTAATGGATTTTATTATTAAAATTCTACTTTATATTTTTTTCTATTAGTCTTTTTTTTTCTTTCAAACTCCTTTTGTTTTTTTTTTTCTAAAAGCTTTTCTTAATTAAACAATTTTTTGTTTATCTATTGTCTTTAAAAAATAAATAAAAGAAATTAACATTCCAATCATTCTTATATAAATCACTAATTTCAACCCATGATAGACAATTTAACAACTAAAATAGTATCTATTTAAAAAAAAAACTAGAAGATTCCAACTTAATTAAAAAAAATAAAAATATGAATTAATAAATATTAAATCTATTATATAAAATAAATAAATTTTTTTTAAATACTAAATTTAAATTTAAAAATAGTGCTTTATTACATAAATTTATATAACACTAATTTAAAATATAAATCTATTATATATTTACTTTCAAAAAAATTTCTGCGTCTAAGCGCAAGCAAAATTAATTATTAAAGCAAAGTGCTTTATATAATAAATTATAAAAAACTCTACTTTTATACAAATTCAAATAAAAATCATTTTATATTTTTTAATTTTAGATTCAATCTTTTAATTTAGGTGAGATATTTTTTTAAGTTTAAGCATTTAAATTTTTGAAATCTATTTAAGTATTTAAATCATTTATTTTGATTATACTTAAAAGATAATAAAAAGAATATTAATTATTCATTCTCAATTAAAAATGAATTATCATATATACAATATTTAATTAATTAGTATATTTACAAAATTTAAAGTCTGAAAGAATTTGAAATATTGTATAAAATGCTATTTCTGATTAAATGAATTTAGGATGAATTAATTGTTATTTTATGAATATATTTATTTAATTAATTGTTTATTTTTAATTTTTTGATTTTTTTATACATTAAAAAAATTAGTTTATATTTATTTATCTCATTACATTAGACCTTCCTTTAAAAATTCAAAATAGAGTGTTTGGATAGTTTTTTGAATGTAAGTTGATATCTTTTATCTGAATTCATCTTAACTAAAAATAGTCTTAAATAATAAAATAAATAAATAAATAATTATTTATTAATCCTTTTAATCTAAAACAACCAATCATACAAATAAAATTTAATAAATAAATTTATTCTACATGAGACTGAGTATATTGGATGAAAAATAATTTTTGATTAAAAATATGTAAATAATAGATTTTAAAATGACTAAGTAAAATTAAATATTATTTTAAATTGCATGTGTTTTGCTTCTATGAAATAGTTTTTAAAATAAAAACTTGTAAATTTGAATAAAGTATTAGAATGAGTTTCTCTAAAAATATATTATTTTATTAAATTTAGCTTTATTGGTAATAATTAGAAATACTAAAAAAAGTTTATTTTTATTTCTCATTAAAAAAACTATGCAAATTGAAATAAATAAATTTATTTTTATATTTTAAATATTTTTATTTTTAATTTAAAACATACAACAAAAATATTTTTACTTAATTTTAAAATTCATATAAACTCTTTATTGAGGGGGGAATTAGATATTTTGATATAATATTTTTTAATTATTTCTGATAATAAATCTTAATTGTCTCTAAATAATTAATTTGAAAATTATAAAAATTCTAAAAATCACGAATATGCACAGATAGCTCTCAAATTTTAAAAATATATTTTATTAATTTAAAATTTATTTAAATTCAATTTTAAATTTAGAAAATAGATTTTAATAAATGTAGTTTATTTAATAATTCCATGCTAAATATATTAATTAAATAAATACATGAAATATTTTTAGTATTGCTTTAATTTTCATAAATCTTCATTAATTTAATATGGTTAGTTGTTTCTGTTTATCAAACTTAGTTGGTTTAGTTTCATTGTTAATTTTTTCGATGCATTTGAGTTAGAAAATGGACTTTAAGGGTTGATTTAAATTTATAGGTCTTTCATATCAAATATGTTGTATTAATTATTTTAAAATTATTCATTATTTGGGACTAAATTCATAAAGTCTTGAGAAACAGACACTTTACTGCTTTGAAATTGGCTCGAAAGCTTTGAATTGTTTTCTTTTTTCACAAATTAGTTGTTCCTTTATTATAAATGAAAAATAAAATAAATATATTTATAGCTAATAATTTAAATTATAAAAAATTGTTTACATTTAAATGTTTTCTTTATCTTCTACTGCATCAGCAAATGTTTGCATGTTTTTAACTTAGGAATTGGAAATATCAAGGAGATTGTTATTTTGTCCATTTTCATTAATTGTTATAAAATTTTCAAGCAAAGTTTCATATTATTGCTAATTCATTTTATTCAATTGCTATAAATTATTTTTATCTGTAATTGTTTCTAAGCTTTGATAATTGTAAATTTATTTAAGCAAAGCCTCACATTTCATCTCGTAGGTTTTTTTGTTCATGTCTATTTCAAGCAGTAGCAATTCATTCTTTTTTTGCAATTATTTGCTTTTTTTAGTGAGGTGGTCGACTCTTATTTGTAAGTTTACATTTTTATTTTTTTCTTCTGAAAGCTGCTTTTTAAGCGATTTATTTTCTTGCTGAGATTGTTCAAGCTATTTTTAAATCAAGTCGTATTTTAATTGAATATCTTAGATTTTACCCACGAAAGAATTGTTTTGCTATTATAAATGATCAATTTTATTTTAAGAATATTAGATTTAGCTATTTATTTGATTTTATTATTAATAAAAGCTCTGAGAAGTTTTGTCAAAGACATCTTTCAAGCATTATGTTTATTCATTTTATTATTAATAATTATTCTACAAATTAGAATTATTTTCTTTTATTATTTCTGATTAATTAAAAGCTATTTCGCTTAAATTTAAAATATTTTAATCAAAATTATTATTTTATATTTAATGATCGAAGTTTTAAGTTGTATTTTTATAAGGTTGATTAATTTATATAGACTCATTCTGTTTCATGTTAATAAAATTATTTTGCATAGTTTCTTGCTTAAAATTACCAGGAATGCTTTAACTTATAATGTTAAATTGTTAATTATTTTAGAATTTATTGATATTGTTAACAGAAAAATCAGCTGACTCAGTAAGAACTCTGTGATTAGTGAAATAATTTGGTAGGATTTAATCTAACTTAATTGTTCCTTAATTTTTATTAGACGTTTGTTTAACATATTCAGTTTCACATCTTTCAATCTAAGCATTATTTTGGGTGTTTATTCTTAGATTTTTGTTTAATTAAATATCTTATTGTTATCTATTTTAGCTATTGTTTAAGCAAACGCTGATGCTTCTATTATGTTTTTTATTATGTAAAATATTAGGCTTATTTTAGTCTTCCAAAGAATCTATTTATAAAATATTCTAGCTAAAGCTACTGTTGTTGCTCTGTCTTTTTATTTGAGTCTAATCAGCTTGTTAAAAATTATTGCTATCTTCATTATCATTTTCTTACATTTAATTATTCTTTGCAAGTGAAGGGTAGTCGCTTTAGAATTTTTAAATTTATTAAGAAAACTGGTTGATTTGCTCTGCAAGCATTTAATGTTTTTTGTTTATTGAAGTTCGATGCTGACTTGATATAAATGAATTTTTATGGGAATTTAACTGACTGCAAATATCTTGCTCATTATTAAATGTGTTATTTACAATATTTTATCTATTAGATAAGATAGCAAAGGAAAAGTGCTATCCACATTCTATTTTCTTAACATATTTATCCTCCATATTTATTTGAATCTCCTAAGGATAAGCTTACTACTAATGACTGGGATGCAATCCTAATCCTAATTCTCCATTAATATTCTATCCCCAAGAATAAGCTCTCCCTTAATCATCAGTCAAACAAATAAAATTATTCCCTTAACTGAATCCCTTCCAATAAATGCTATCAGCCTAAATTAACTATGGCTCATCATAATATCCAAAGAAAGCCGTGCCCCAAACATATCTAAAATATTCAAAATTATTTAATCAACTTTTAAAATTAAAATCAACAAAGGAATTTTTCAATTATTTTTTCTGTTTAATTTTTAAATAAAATAATTTTATTCTAAATTAATTTTTTTTTAGTGATTCTAAATTATTTTTTTTAAAACAAAACAAAGCATTCTCAATTAATTTTAAAATATTTTTTTAGAGTTATTTTTTTATATTGATTTTTTTGGAGATAATTTTTTATTAGAAATTTAGTTAGAAATAAATTACAATTAGCCGTCATCTGTTAGAGCTATGGAAGAAGGAGCATAGCCTGCCTTAACAGAAATAACTCTTGAATTTTAAAAATTAGAAGATATTTATTGCTATTATTTTATGCGAATTTTTGTTAGATAAAGACTGGATTTAACTTCCTAACCAGTTCCTAGCTAGCCAAAAGAATTATTGCCACAAGCAAATACCTCTCCTTGATCGGTTAGGAATAGGGTGTGATTATCACCACAGCTGACTGATTTCAGATGTCCTTCGAATGATGGCAAGGGTATCTCAGCTGGACAATATTCAACTACCTTCCTTCCAGTTCCAAGCTAGCCTTGTCTACAGTCTCCAAACCCATATGCCTTTTATCCTTTTCATGCAAATTAATAAATTAATTATTTTGAATACTTAATTAAAAGTAATAAGAAACCTGATAATATTATGGTGTTTTTTTTGCCACAACTTATGTTTCTACAACTAAATACTTCCAGCTGAGTCGGGGAATAAATGTTTTCATGTTTTCCTGTGCCTAATTAGCCCTCAATTCCTTCTCCCCACATAAATAAAAATCCCCTGCTGCTGATTGCTCCGCTATGACCTCCACCACAAGAAACTTTAACAATGGTATGTCTTTTTTAATTTGTTGAATATTTTTTAGCTAGAAATTAAGATAAAAATGTGTTTGCATTTCAAATTTAGTTAATTTACTTTCCTAGAGATTCCAACAAGACAGGAACAGATCTAGATATTGTTTCCTTAGATCCGATGCCTAGTTATCCTTGCTTATTGCTTCCAATCATATAAACATTTCCATTATGAGCAAGAAAAGCAGAGTGCTCTGAACCGCAAGAAATCTACTAAATTGAAATGTTAAAGCAGCAAAACTTTGGCGAAAAGTAGCAGTTTCCTCCTTTTTAATAATCAGAATAAATTTCTATGATTATTTAATTTTAGTTTACCTTATTGCTTTTATCCAAGACCCAATTATCCATGTGAGTCATCTAAAATAAATATGCAATGAATTAATGACTTAATATAAATAATAAATGCAAATAAATAACTACATCCCCAAACAAGCAACTGCGTTTAATCCTACTAAACTGATTTCTATTCTTTTTAGCTGCAGTTTTGTGAGTAATTTGATTATACTTGCTTATATCCTTCCTAATAAGAAGTATTAAATGAACTCTTGTTAGATGATTTATACATGCTTAATAAATAATTGAAATATATCTCAAAAATAGTGTTAATAATCAGTATTTATTATGAATATTACAAATTCAAATCAAATTTATCATTAAAAAATCACTAATACCTACCTATTCGTTACTTGTTTGATAAATAACTAAATGAACCAATTTAAATAAAGATTTTTATCTTTAAATTAATAATTTTATGTTATAATTGATTATTTTAAATCTATTATAAATCATATATTTTTAACAATTCATTCTTTTAATTTCAAAATCAATTATATAATTCAAATTAAAATTTTATTAATAAAACTTAAAATTTCTTTTCAAAATATTTTTGATTTAATTAGAATTTAATAATATTTTTAAATTTGTTCATAAAATTTCATTATGATTGAAATTACTTGCTTTTGTTATATAATAAAAAAGATTTGTTTCTACTTTTAATAATTACTTATATACATTATATTCTAATTTTTGTTATTAAAAAAAGCAAAATTTTTGGCAATAATAAATTACTTATTTATCATAATGTCTAATTAAATATAAGTGTCATAATTAATAAAAAAGGCTAAAAATGTGTACTTTTTATTTTTAATTGAGAGAAGTTATTTTAGTTTTAGAATTAAAGTCTTTAAATTCTTCTGTAAATTCAGAAAATAAATAAAAAAATGATAGTTATTTTTGTTTTTAAGTTAATTAAGCTTAGGAATCAAAAGATATGTTCGAGGAAGCAATTTATTCATATTTAAATTACCTATAAATCAACCCTCATTATGAAACTACCATATGAAATTAGGTAAAGTTTATTGAAAGAAATGTATTTCGAGCCAGAGTATTGAACACTATTAATAATGCATTAACCTAAAAACTAAATATCATATTTATTTTATTAAACATATCTTATTAAGTGAAGAATATGCTTGATGAGGCAATAAAATAATAAAAAAAATTATTAGAGCTAAATTCTGCAAAATGTTTGTTTTTTAATTTAGCAAATGTATGATAAGAGGAAGGCCTATTTAAAGAAGCTATTATTTCATATTAACAATAAATTGGAGTTAAATCCAAAAAATGATAGTTTTTGTTTAAGTATAGGAAATTATTAATGATAATAAAAATGCCTTTGTATTGATTAAAATCTTATTTAAATTACCAGTAATTAAATCCAAACAAAAAAATTTCATCTTAAAATAGTATTTATTTTGCAATATGTAAGAAGAAATGATTTTAAAAACATAAATAATAACCAAATCATTATATTTTTGAATTACTGAATTTAGTATATTTTAGATATATAGGCAATGAATAAAATTAGTCCCAATTTAAAAATATTTATATTTATTTTTTACCAAAATTATATATAAAAATTTAACTTAAGTAAGAAAAAGTAAAACAAAATTTAATAAATTAAAAAATAATATTTAAATAATAGTTTATTTTACAATTATAAAATTAAAAAGTTTTAATAAAATTATAAAAATATAAAACACAAATTAAAGCAACAAAACAATTAAAATATATAAATTATAAAAAATAAATTTAATATACATATTTAAATGTAAATTAAACGCAGCATGCAGGCTGCTAAAAAAAAATACTGCATTTAGCTATAGCATTTATACTTCATGTTAGATCTTCGGATCTATATCTATATTAATACTGTTCAAAAAAAAATTGATTTTATAGTGCTAAATAACATGATTTTAAATAAATTCTATCATAACTTTTTAAATTATAAAATTTATTTATAATTTTATGATAATTATTAAATTAATCTTTATTTTTAATGATAAATCATATTTATAATTTAATTAATTAGCTTAATTTTATCTTCAAACTAATTCCACAGTTGAATTTGTTCTATAATTTAATAATACGTTTAAAATTACATAAAAACAAGTAAAAAAAGCTAATAGAAAAAAGAAAGTGTTTAAAAAAACAGAAAGAGATGGATTAATAAAAAATATCATTTCAAAAATAAGACTAAATATAACCAACTTAAAATTAATTCAATTAAAACTAACTCTGCTAGTAAGTATCATGTTCCCAACTATTGTAAAAACAAGAAGGCTCATCTAATATTTAAAACCAGTTAGAGCATACTAATATCTCTACCACATCAGAATAAACTGTTTTAAAAAAATTAAAAAGCTAAATAGTTAGAAGAATTAGAGCTTAAAATATGGTATTTTAAAATGCCATATATTAAACTATCAATTAAAAAAAAGAATAGCATGCAATTATATCTTACCAGAATCAAGCCAATTAACAATTTATCGAGCGTATATCTTTCAAAAATCCTAAAGTTGATTAATAAGATAAAAATACTTTTAACTAAAAATAAAACCAAACAACAAATAAGCAAATTCCTAAAAATCAAATCGATCACAAATAGCTTAAATATATTGAATAAAAAACTGATATTGACCTACAAAAAGCTAAAAAAGAAGATAATAAGGAGTAGACTCTAAAGCTGCAACAAGCTACTAATAATTAAGTAAATGATAACTTGTAAGAAAATTCGGAAAGAAAAGTCTTCCAGTAAGATAATTAGTATTCATAAAATGATTTTAATCCATCAAAATGTTAAATTAAACAAAATTAAACTATATTAGATTATGCTCTTAATGAGCAAATCATTTGTAGATAACTCAAATACTTGAATAAAAAAAATGATATCTACCTACAAATGGGTGAATAAGAGCATAATAAGGAGTAAACTCTTTAGCAAAAATAAATTAATAATTAAGGAAATGAACATTTTTAAGAAAATCCAGTGAAAAAAATAGTTAAATAAGATAATAGCTCTCCATAAAATGATTTTAGTCAACAAATAGATTAAATCAAACAAAAGTAAGTCTTAACGCAGTAGGTTTCTGATAATCATATAAACTATAGATAGTATTTGGATGAAAAAAATGAAATAGACATCCAAAAGGATGAATAAGAAAATAATAAGGAGTAAAAGTTTAATAAAGAATAAACTAACGATTAAGTAAATGATAATTAGTAAGAAAATACTGAGAGAGAAGTCATTCAGTATGACATTAATCTTTCATAAAATGATTTAAGCATAAAAGATGGTTAAATCAAGCAAATTCAAATTACTAAAGAAAAGATTTCTAATAGTCAAATAGATTTTATATAAATCAATGAAATTCAAGAAAAAACTGATATGAATTTATAAAACATTCAATCGTAACATAGCAATTTGGAAAATTTATAAGATAAGAATATTTCTAATTTAGAAAAAGTAAATCTCTAAGAAAATACTGATAAAGGTAAAAATTATTAATATCAAAAACAAAAAGAATAAATTGATGATAAGTAGCAAATTTTTCAATAATCAGATTATATGTAATAAAAAGATTAATAACTAATTCAGAGTATGATCAGTCAGTATAGTGAATAATATATTAGCAAATAACTTGAAAAGGAGAATAATTAATCTTAAATTTATTCTTCTTAACTAAATGAAATATTTGGTAGAATTAAGGAATATGTATTTAGTGAGTATGAAAAATCTTTTGAATTAGATTAGGGAGTTTTTTAAGTTTAAAGAGTTTGGGAAGATGAAATTTTTGATAGAGTTAATTAAATTAAAACCTAAAGTGAGAAATTTAAATCTCAAAAATAAAATATTTTTGAAAGACTGAAAGAAGAATAACTCTATTTATGTAAGATTATATATTCAAGCTAATTAGAAGATTTGATTCTTGGATTTTATCTAGAAGATAATAATAATTTTGATGAATATGAAAATTCCAATGAATATATTTTTAAAATTATTTATGACCCAAATTAATCGGATATTGATGTATAGGGTAAAATAACTCTAATTCTAGGTTTTTAGTTTAAACTCATCCAGTTAGAATAAGAAAATATTTCGATTTTAGGCTTTTAAAAAAAGGGTTATCTCTCTTTTTAGAATAAATTTGAATCTTTATTACAATTTAAATCAAATATCAAATAAATCGAATCAAATTATTATGAAATAAGCTCACAGAATTGCTAAGAATGCAGAGATTGTAAGGGTTAGGATACTTGTAACAATGTGAATTGTTTCAAGAATGTTAAATATCTAATTATAGCTTTTCTAAAGTATACAAATAAATACTCTTTTTGCGAGTATTAAAATAAGCTAATTGAGGGAATCATATTCTAATTAAATTAAGATCAACTTATTTCAGAATATTTATATTTTCTTCATCAAGCTGTTTTTAGTTTTTTAAAAAATAACTAAATTAACCTGTAAAACTAAAATTTTATTGAAAAAAAACTAAGTTTTTCATAAGATTTATTAAATAAATAAGATATTGATACTTCTTTAATAAATGAGTACTCATTCAAAGAATATTAAGTTTAAATAAAATAAGATTAATACTAAGAGAAAGGGAACTTAAGTCCTAGTTGTTAAAGGGAATGGGATATCAATAAATTTATTCATTTAAACAAAACAGAAGTAAGTGATATCTTTTAAAAACTATAAATGGAAATCATATAAATATTGAAAATTAAAAAATATTTTTTATGTAAGTGTTTTGTTTCTAATAAATCAGAAGATATCTTTATAGGATATTAAGAAGAAATTTAAGGAAAATATGAAGATTATATATTTTTTATCAATTATAATACAATTCCTTCAGATATATTAAAATACTTTTTAATATATTAATTGAATAATTATTTTTTTATTAACAACTTTGTCCATGTTTTTATCATTTCAAAAGATGTCTTCCTACAAATCAATAATAATTTTGAGAATCTAAGTTGTAATGAGATTTAATGGACTTAAGATTATTTTGAAAATATTAACAATGGTAAAGTAATCAATTTAAAAGTATGTAAAAATTGTGATGGTTGCAACAAAAACAAATATTGCTAAGAGTATCTTTATTTTACAAAATTTTAGGAATAAAAAAACATAATTTTTGAGAAATTAATATAGAAAAGCTACTATATTTGTGAATATATAACTAAAGGAGGCGAAGGATTAGTTTTCTAAGGATATAAAAAATATAATGAAATCATAAAACAAGATTTAGTTTTTAAAATTGTGTTTGGATTTAATTAAGATGAAATTAAAGGAGAATTATAAATTATGAAAATGTTTGATTGCCATGTTAATGTTATCAAATTGTTTGATTTTATTGAAATTGATGACGAAATTCATGTATTAATTTTAGAAAAATGCAAATTTAGTTTGATGGATGAGTTAAAATAACTTAAATTAAAACAAGAATTTTCATTGAATAAGTTACTTTAGATGATTTTTAACTTACTGGATGGATTAATTTAATTTAGAATTTATAATATTTTGCACCTTGATATTAAGCCTTCAAATATTCTTCTCAATTATTCAGGTTAATATGTTTATACTGATTTTGGAATGTCTTCACTTAAAAAAAAAAATCAATAAGTATATGTCAAGGGTTGGACTCCTTATTATGCCCCACCTGAATAAAAAAATAATGATTCAAATATTGATTATTAAAGTGATGTTTTTTCTTTAGGAAAAACTTTTGAAGTTATTTTATAACATTTTTAAGGTGTTTAATAATAAAACCATTAAGAAATAGTTAGTGAATTGAAGAAAAAAGTTGATGAATTAATGATCTAAAATTAATCAAAAAACAGATCAAATTGCCTATAATTAAGGAATTCATTTTTTCAATGCATTTTAAAATAAAAAGAATGTATTTAGTTTTTAGAATCATATGTAAATTAAATATTTAATATCTTAAAATCATATCCTTATGATTAGAATAAAGAAATACCTTATTATTTACAAATTTAACTTTCTTATAAATTAAACATTTTAAATTTTAGGAAATAATTGATAAAATAAAATTAATAAAATGATATTCAATAAATATAATTTATTGCTGCATAACTGAATAATGTTGGGTAGTGCTATCAAAAGCTTGGTGATTACAAAAAGGCCTTAGAATATTAATTGGAATCTCTCCAAACGCTTCAATAAATATTCAAAGAAAATCATTCTGATATTGCTTTATCTCTGAATAACGTTGGCATTTGCTATCAAGGTCTTGGTGATTACAAAAAGGCCTTAGAATATTATTTGGAATCTCTTCAAATGACTAAATAAATATTCAAAGAAAATCACCCTAATATTGCTTTATTTCTAAATAATGTTGGCTGTTGCTATCGAAGTCTTGGTGATAGCAAAAAGGCCTTACAATATTAATTGGAATCTCTCCAAATGAGAAAGTAAATATTCAAAGAAAATCACCCTGATATTGCTTAATCTCTCAAAAATGTTGGCGTTTGCCATTTTCATCTTGGCGATAACAAAAAGGCCTTAGAATATTCATTGGAATCTCTCGAAATGACATAATAAATATTCAAAGAAAATCACCCTGATATTGCTTTATCTCTGAATAACGTTGGTGCTTGCTATGAAAATCTTGGTGATAACAAAAAGGCCTTACAATATGAATTGGAATCTCTTCAAATGACAAAATAAATATTCAAAGAAAATCACCCTGATATTGCTAGATCTCTGAGAAAT
>JH720137.1:79157-92234 GCA_000231845.2 Tetrahymena malaccensis 436 | reverse complement strand
TGCTATAAAAATCTTGGTGATAACAAAAAGGCCTTAGAATATTCATTGGAATCTCTCCAAATGAGAAAATAAATATTCAAAGAAAATCACCCTGATATTGCTGCTTCTCTGAATAATGTTGGCAGTTGCTATGAAAATCTTGGAGATAACAAAATGGCCTTAGAATATTAATTAGAATCTCTAAAAATTAAAAAATAAATACCCAAAAAAAACTAGTGATTAAAATTTTAAATGTTAGAGACCATATTTTTTTAGACTAAATCAATGAAATATAAAAAATTATCTTTTCATTTAGAAATTTTGAAGAATAATTTTAACTTTATTTTGTTAAATTATGTATCTTAGAGAGTAAATAGCAAAATATTTTTGCCTATTTAAGAAGCTTAGTCTTAACACATTTTCATTTATTAAAAACTAAAGTTTTACAGGCAACTGATTTGTTTTATTAAGTCAAATATTGTTTGCTAATCAGAAAAAATACTTTGTATTTATATATTTTCGTTGTGTATTTTTAAAAGCAAAAAATTTAAAACAAAAAAGAAATTAATTTAAAAGAGTATTTTTTTAAAAAACTTTTTTTTTAATAATTTTTATTCACTCTATCACATTTCTATTGTTTTCTATGGATAAATTTAATTGATTTTATTTTACTTATTTAATTAAATTAAAATATCTTGATTTTTATTTTAATTTGTTAGATTAATTATAACTCAAATATCTGATAAAAATATATTCATTTTTATATACTTAATTATGCATTTTTACATAAAATTTTTTAGCTTAGTCATCTGCCTGAATTTATAAAGCAGCAACAGCTATCTTATTTTTTGATTTAATGGTGTTTTACAAGACTAATTTTATTTACAAAAAATTAAATAAAAAATTGAAGTAATAAAAATTCAAAACAACTCAAAAATAACTAAGAAAATCTTAGTGATAAATATATAAAACACCCTAATATTGCTGCATCTCTAAATGAGGTTGGGTTCTATCTTAATCTTGGTATAAAAAAAAGGTCTTAGTATATTAATTGGAAAGTGTCGAAATGATAAAACAAATATTCAGAGTTATTCACCAATAAATTGCCATATCTCTAAATAATATTGGTAGTTGCTATTTTTATCTTGATGATAAAAAAAGGGCTTTATTAACTGCATTCTCTCCAAATGATGAAATAAATATTCCAAGAAAATCACCCTTGTATTCCTTGTATTGTTTCATCTTTGAATAATATTTACAGTTGCTATATTTATCTTGATGATAACTAAAATACCTTTGAATATTAATTGGAATGTCTCGAAATGAGAAAATAAATATTCAAAAAAAATCACCCATATATTGCTACATCTCTGAATATTGTTGGTATTTACAATAAAATCTTGGTGATTACCTTTATATTCTTTCATCTTTGAATAATGTTGGCAGTTGCTATTTTTATCTTGGTGATAACTAAAATACCTTTGAATATTAATTGGAATGTCTCGAAATGAGAAAATTATTTATATTTATATTTTCTTTTTAAAAATAAATAATAAAAAACGAATAAAAAATTAATTTAAAAGAATATTTTTGTATAGTTTTATTGAATTTATTTAGAAGGCTTTTATATTAAAAAATATAAAACTTTTAAAGTTTTTTGATATAAATTAAAAACAAGTAAAAATAATAAATACTTATAATTTTATAAATATTTATTTATTAATTATGCTATTTTTGTGTAAGAAATCTTAATAATAAAAATATTAATAAAAGTAAAAGTTTGATAAATTGAAAGAAAATCTTCAATTTTTTAGAAATATTTAATAATTAATTTAAAAAAATAAAAATATGTTAATTTTTTAAAAGCTTAAATTGTTTATTTAGATAAAATAAATTTATTATAGGGAAATTTAATAAATTAAGATTAATCATTTAATTTTTATTATTATTAACTATTTCTAATATTATACTAAATTATTTTCAAATAATTTATTGGTATGTTAACCATTTAATTCAAAGGTACTTATTGGTATATTTATAAATGTTGAATTTGCAAAGACATGTAAGATACTCTTAATATTGAAATAAAAATACTTTTTCTGTTTTCAAATTACCTTTTTTTAAGTTACAGCATTATTTTTTAATATATTTTTTGTCTGATCTTAAATAATTAATATTTTTTTCTCAAATTTTAATTTAACAAAAAAAATTTTTATTGACATTTCCTAAAATTAATTTATTATTTTTAGAAAATAGTTCATAAATTATTTTTTTTCAAAGTAATAAAATCTAAATTATACTTTGAGAGTTTTAAAAAAAGAAATTAAAAAGCATATGGATTTGATAAAAACAAAAGATAATCTAAAAGATGCAAAAACAAAAAAATCATAAATATTGATTATAAAAAATAAAATTTAAAAATATTGATTTAATTATTATAATTCAGCTGAGATTTTATAATTATTTAATTCAAGCTCAAAGTATTGATTGAAAATTAATTCATTACTTTTAATTTTTAAATTTAAATTATTTAAGATTATTTGTGCTTAAAAATATTTATTTTATAGCATTCATTTTTTAATATTTATATTTTGTTTTTTGTATTAAATAATAGCTTTTTAATTCATATTTTCCTTGAAATCCATATTAAATAGAAAATGATTAGTTTAGAATAAAATAAATTAATACTAATAGTAAAAATTGATTACAAAAATACCAAATATAAAGTTATATTAAGATAGTGAATGAAAAATTAATCAATATGATAAAATAAGCATCTTAAAGTTTATTAATAAATAATATTAAAAAATAATACTTATGAAACTGAATAAAATAAGTTAGTGATTTATTTGATTATTTTTCAAAAACTAAGTCAATTTTTTAATTTTTAAAATTTCTGAAAATTTAAGAATTTTTTATTTTTAAGAATTAAATTATCAAATTTATTGAAAAAATAAATAATAATTTGGCAGCTTTAGCTGTATTTTTTTTAATTAGATTATTTTTATTTATACTGATGCCTTTAGTCTAACACTTTAAACCAAAATAAAAAATATTTTTAATATAAAAAGTATACTTCTTTATTTTTATATTATTTATAAAAATATATCATAAATTATGAGGTAAAAAAATGATAATATTATGAACATATTAGAACAAAAGTATTTATTCTACTTAGAATATTTCAAACCGAGTTAATTCATTTTTCTTTACCATGATCTTTTTTTATTTACCTGTTATTAGTTAATAAAATCAAATTCAACTACTTCAAATTGATAATCTAAATATTGAGTATCATTTTCAAATCAAATCAAATATTTTAACTTGGCTTTTCTGTATATTTATTAATTTAACACTCTAACATAAATTCATCCGATTAAAATTTGGTGATAAATAGATAGAAAACTTTTATTGATATACTATTGATATACAAAAATATAATTATAATCATTTAATTTCATATGTTTTGTTTCTTTTTTGACCAAATTAATTTAAACTTATCAATCGAATGTGCAATGTAACATATTTTTATTAATTTTTATTTATAAGTAAATAATTTAAATTTTTAGTAACTATTACAGAAGGACTTTTAGTGTAATTTTCATCTTCTAAAATTAGTTAATTGTTTATCTTGTTCCTCTTACTATTAGTATTAAAAAAGTAATATATTTTTGCAAATAGTATAGATTATTATTACTATAAGATGATTTACATAATTCTGTACTAAAAATATTTTAGGGAAGAAATATTAATTTTATTGTGAATATTTTATTAATGATTGAGAGAGATATTGCGAGCAGAATTAGTACAGAAGAGTCTTTATTTAAATCAAAAATTAATAAAATAAAAACTTACCCATCCATAACTTAAGAAATTGATATTTCACTATTTAATAATCCAAGCTTATAAGATATTGACCCAATAGTTTCATAATATCATTTGCGATGTTGGAAGAATGGTTCTTAAGACCTTCTGTGTTATTGTAATAAAATACTTTATGACTATGAGAGGATACATTTAGACAGTATAATCCATATTTTAAAGACATCCCTAAAAATTGATTATCTGTATGAATGGTTGATTATCATAAGCGAAGAATTATTATTTCTGTGATTATTAATTACCTTCTCTATAATTTTAATTAATCTAAAATAATTGAATATCAATTAATTAATTTTAATTTTAGTTTTCTTATTAATTTTGAACATCATTTTCCTTTTTCCCTAATATAATAATTAAATTAGCTCCATAATTTAATAATAATTTGAAAAATACAGAAAAATAAGTAAAAAAAAGCAAGTAGAAAAAAAAGAAAGTTTTAAAAAAACAGAAACAGATGTAAGAGTAACTAACTAAAAATTAATTGGATTTAAACTAACTTAGCGAGTAAGTATCATGTTCCCAATAATTTTAAGACCAAGAAGATTTGTCTAATAATTAGAATGAGTTAGAGGATTCTAATATCACTACCATATCAGAATAAACTCTTTAGAAAAAAGTAAAAAGCTAACTATTAAGAAAATCTGTAGCTTAAAATAAGTTATTTTAAAATGCTATGTATTAAGTCATCAATTAAAAGGAAGATTAGCATGTAATTGTATCTTACGAGATTGAAGCAAATGAAATATGTGTCCAGCATATATCTTCTAAAATACCTAAAATCGCCAAGTAAGATAAAAATAGCTTACTCAAGGATTTTAGCCAAAAATAAGACTAATTCAAATAAAAGCAAATAACAATCAACCAAGAATTTAAAAATCAAATAAATAGTAAATGGCTCAAATATTTTGAATAAAAAACTGATATCTACCCTCAAAAAGATGAAAAAGAAAATAGTAAGAGGTTTACTTTAAAATTTGAAAAGCCTGCTAACTAAGGAAATGATAACTAGCAAGAAAATTCATAAAGAAAAATCTTTTAGTACGATGATAAACTTTCATAAAATGATTTTAATCAAAAAAAATTTTAAATCACCCATTAATTGCAGCATCTCTCAATAATGTTGGTAGCTGCTATGGAGATCTTAATGATACCAAAAAGTCCTTAGAATATTTATTGGAGTCTCTAAAAATAACAAAATAAATATTCAATGAAAATCACCCATAAATTGCTGTATCTTTGAATAATGTAGGCCGTTGCTATGTAAATCTGGATGATAATTAAAAAGCCTTAGAATATTAATTGGAATCACTCCAAATGACAAAATAAATATTCAAAGAAAAACACCCATAAATTGCTGAATCTTTGAATAGTGTTGGTAGTTGCTATGAAAATCTTGGTGATAACTAAAAGGCGTTAGAATATTTATAGGAATCTCTCCAAATGAGAAAATAAATACTCAATTAAAATCACCCTGATATTGCTATATCTCTCGATAATGTTGGTTGCTGCATTAAAAATCTTGGTGATAACGAAAAGGCATTAGTATATTTATAGGAATCTCTCCAAATGAGAAAATAAATACTCAATTAAAATAACCCTGATATTGGTATATCTCTGAATAATGTTGGTTGCTGTATTAAAAATCTTGGCGATAGCAAAAAGGCATTAGAATATTTTATGGAATCTCTCCAAATGTTTCAATTAATATTCAAAGAAAATCACCCATTAATAGCTGTGTCTTTGAATTATGTCGGGTTATGTTATATAAATCTAGGTGATAACAAAATAGCCTTGGAATATTAATTGGAATCTCTGCAAATGAGAAGATAAATATTCAAAGAAAATCACCCATCAATTGCTTCAACTCTGAATAATGTTGGGTTATGCTATTAAAATCTTGGTGATAACAAAAAGGCCTTAGAATATTTATTGGAATCTCTCCAATTGAGAAAATAAATATTTGAACGAAGTCACCCATAAATTACTGAATCTCTGATCAGTCTCTGCAGTTACTACATAAGTATTGGTGATGTAAAAAATTTCATAGTATATTCTTTGGAAATGCTTTATATCTGAATAATTTTGTTAGTCTCTATCTGAATATTGGTGATAAAAAAGGATATTTTAATATGAATTAAAATTTTAATATATATATATATAGATTTGAATCATAAGATTCTTACTAGTTATTTTCTAGCATTATTACAACATTTATTAATTATTTAAAGTTTGCATATTCTATTTGTGATTCTTCTTCAACTTAATTCACTGCTGCTATTATTTATATAATTCTCATTCTAGTAACATTTTTGAGTTGATCATGTATATTTTTGTATTTTTGAACATTTCTTGTTCTCCAAATTATGTGATCTGTGAAGAGTCTGTTCCTTTATATATATCTTTTACAAATTATGGTAATCCCTGCTCTTTAATTTCTTTGGTGTTTTTACCTTGGGTTCTGCCTATTATTTTACAGAAAATTAAAAATATTATTTTGTATATAATATCAAGGGGAGAGTTCTTTGCTTTTGTTTCAATTATTTGTTGAATTACTTCTACTTAATACTCTCTAAACATTTGTTTTGCTGTTTCTCCATTATAGATTATAGCGATTTGGTTCATTTATTTATTTGCTTAAAGTTTTAAATTCAGTAAATTAAATATTTAAAATAATATAAAGTTATCACATTTAATTTTTTAGAAAAAAATTAATTTTGAAAAATTTTTAGATAGGGGTACGAATTTTTGAAATTCATGATATAATCCACCCTACTCTTTTAATAAAATTACAGATAATATAATAACTTACACACAGTAACATGAGAAACATCAATTTAATATTTTTCATCAATGTAATGAGCAACTTATTTGCTATTTTAAGATTTATTTTCAATAAATTCGCTTTTTACTAAATCAGGTAAAATTTGGTACTCCTAAAATAATGACTTTCTTCCTGAATTTTATAATTAATTCTAAACTCCATATATCTATTTGTATTTTTTTAGTACTTTACTGATAGTAATTTATAGAAATCCATAATCTTTACTCATTAACACTTATTAGATTATCACTTAATTTTACTTATTATTAACCAATTATTTCTTTGTTAATAATCTTTGATTAAGTAATTTATAATTTAATTCATCTCATTTAACATTCATTTTAATTAAAATTTGAAGAGAGAGAGAATTTAATATAATCAAGAATTTTAATCTCAGATAATCATCAAATTTTAAGACTTATTAATTTAAGTTGTAAAATAAATTATCAAGTTATTTATAAAATTATATATTTAAATATATTACATAGTGCATAATGACCGTTCAGACCCACCAGTCCATAAATCTTGAGATTTTTTCATTAAGGATGGTAATAAAAAGCATGTATAATTAGAAAAAATATTAAATATTGTATTAGAACACTTTATTAATATTATATGTTAATATTATATTCAATTTACAATTTCTATTAACTCATGTTTTAAATTTCATTTCCATAGGTTTATTTTTTAATTTTCTAAATTTTAATATCAAGCTAATTTGCTAGCTATTAAACATAGCAAATATCAGCTCCCCATATATTAATCCCTAAATTAGCAATAAATTAAATACTTTAAATTTATTGTTAATTAATAATAATATCAGTTGACTTTGCTAAATTGTTTTTATTTTAAAATTATTATAAGTAATAAATAGCATACTCTTTAAATATTTCAAAAGCAAATTAAAATAAATAAATATTTAAAAGTTATTAGAACATAAGAGTAGCTATTCAATAATATCAATAGGCCTTTTAAAGTATTTTTAACTTTAGATTTTAAAATTTTTAATTTAATTAACTACCTAGGTTATTAAAATAATTTTATTGCTAGAATATTAACTTATAAATTAGAATGTTAAAAATTGATTAATAACTTAGAATATTAAAGTTAATTATCAGAATATTAAAATTAGTTAACAAATTAGAATATTAAAAATTAATTAAATATTAGAATATTAAAACTAATTAGCTAATGAGAATATTAAAGTTAATCAAATATTTTAATATCAAAGCTTATTAATTAACCAATTAGAATATTAAAGTTAATTAACTAATTAGAATATAAAGTTATTAATTATTAGAATATTAAATAAATTAAATGTTATTAGAATATTAAAAATAAAAAGCAAATGAAATTATTTATTTTATTTATAATACATATTTGATCTACCTGTCTATTACATATTTTTTCAAATTAATCTATTAATTTTATATATTTAAAAATGAGATTAATACTGATGTTTATTAATCAATTAAAGCTAAATTTTATTTCTTTTCATTGATTACTCAATATTTCATATTTTTATAAAAAATTAATCACTAAATCTTCACCAGTTATATATATTTAAATATTTATCACTCTTAAAATATCAATAATTTAAAAGAAAACTTAAGTTGTTTCTTAGGAAGATTTCTAGGAGGCTTTTGATTTATTTAAATTGTTGATAAAAGTGTTTTTTTTAATTAATCTCACTTTAACTTTTTATAAATATTATCATTATTATAGCGTATTAATTTATTATTATGTCATAATTTTATAAAAAAATAGAACTTTGATTCTTGATTAGATTATCACTTTTTTAAAATTTATAATGTTAGTCTTTATAATAGCAATGCTGTAAAAGAGACAATAACTCAAATATAAACAAATACCTATCTAAAACTAAAAAAACTTTCTCAATAAAACAAACAACTTAAAAAATTTTAAATTAATATTTGAAATGTGTATAATTTGCTCTAAATAGCATGCTAAATCTCAAGAAAGTATCTTTATTTTAACATATTTTTACAAAATATTCATATTTTATAGCTACTTGCTTTTTTAATTTAGGCTTTTAAGCAAATACGTAAATAAAGTATAAATAATTGATGTATAATAATTTATTGAAAACTCTAAATTATGACGCCTTTTTAAGGGGGAGGGTGAGTCAAAAAAGTGATATAATTTAGAAGCATAGAAAGGTTTATTTCATTATCAAAATCAAATTTATTATGCTTAATATAAAAATACTGAAATTAGCTGTATATTAATGAATTGGATTTAAAATAATTTATTTTTCAATATTAATTTTAATATTGCAAAATTTTATTTATAATTGTTAAACCATTATTCAATTTTATTTATAAATGAATGATCCTATATATAGTTTAATTAGTTAATTAGTTTAAATTTTACCTCTAATTAATTAATAATCAAAAAAATATTGAAAAATCAGTTAAAAAAAGCAAGAAGAAAAAAAGAAAGTGTTTAAAAAAACAGAAAGAGATGGAGAAATAAAATATTTTATCACAAGGATAAGACTAAATAAGACCAACTTAAAATTAATTGGATTTAAATTAACTCAGCTAGTAAGTATCGTGTCTACATCAATTCTAAAACCAAGGAAGATCATCTAACATTTAGAATGAGTTAGAAGATACTAATATCACTACAATATCAGAATAAACTCTTTTAAAAAAGGTAAAGAGCTAAATAATAAGAAGATCTCTAGCTTAAAATAGGATATTTTAAAATGCTATTTATTAAGTTATCAATTAAAAGAGAGATTAAAATGCAATAATATCTTATCACAATTAAGAAAATGAGATTTATAATGAGCATATCTCCTCTAAAAATCCAAAAATCCTAGAGTAAGATAAAAATAGTTAACATAATGATTATAGTCAAAAACAAGGCTAAACCAAATAAAAATAAACAACAATAATAGAGAGAGTTCCTGATAATCAAATCAATCTCCTGTAACTCTAATATTTTGAGCAAAAAACTGATATTGATCTACAAAATGATGAAAAAGAAAATAGTAAGAAGAAAACTCTAAAGCCTGAACAAACTAATTACTATGAAAATGATTACTAATAAAAAAATTCAGAGAGAAAGATATTTAAATAAGAAAAGAAGTATCCATAAAATGATTTTATTCCAAAAAAAGCTTAAATCTAGGAATAATAAACCGTAATGGAGTGTGTTCCTAACAATCAAATAAATTGTAGATAACTCAAATATTTGGATGAAAAAAATGATGGAAACTTATATAAGAATGAATAAGAACATGAAAAGGCCTATACACTAAATGAATAATAAACTAATTGTTAAGGAAATGATAATGAGTTATAAAATTCCTACAAAAAAGCTAATTAGCAAGACAATAATTATTCAACAAATGATTTTAGCAAATAACAAGATTAAAGCAAGAAAAGCCAAAATTCCAGAGAGTTAATTTCTAATAATAAAATTAGTATTATATAAGTCAAAGAAACTCTAGAAAAAACTGATAAAAATTTATAAAACTATGATTAGTAGCAAATAAATGTGTAAACTTTATAGGATAAGTAAATTTCTAATTTAGTAAATGTTAATTCATAAGAAAATAATGATATTGACAAAAATTAATTTCAAAGATAAGATCAATAAATTGATGATAAGTAGCAAATTATTCAACAATCAGATCAAATACTATAAAAGGATATTTTAAATTTGGACATTAGTTATAAATAGGAAGGTTAAGCTTGCAAAGAAGAAACAACTAAATCTTGTTCATAATCTGTTTCAACTGCTTAATAAAAAATTCAAAGTATTACTAGTGGATAAAGTGACTAAGATATTCAAAAATATGTTGAAAAGGAGGATAATTCATCTCAAAGTTATTCTTCTTAATTAAAAATAATATTTGATGAAATTAATGCCTATACATTTTATGAATATGAGAAGCCATTTGAATTAGAGCAGAAAACGTTTTACAAAAAAGTATGGGAAGAAGAAATATTTGATAGAGTTAATGAAAGTAAAACTTAAAGTGATCAATTTAAATCTCAAAAATACAAAATTTATGAAAGGCTAAAAATAGAATAACTCTATTTATGTAAGATTCTTCATAAAAATTAATTAGAAGATTTGATTCTTGGATTTTATTTAGATAATAATGATAATTTTGATGAATATATTTTCAAAATCATTTACAACCCAATTTAATCAGATATAGATTTATAAAGTCAAATAATAAAAACTCTTGGATTTTAGTTTGAACTTATCAAGTTAGAATAAGAAAATATTTTAATTTTAGGTTTTAAAAAAAACGATTATCTCACTTTTTCAAATGAATTTGAATAGTTAGTCTAATTCTAATCAAATATCAAATAAATTGAATATAATAATTACGAAATAAACACAATAAGCTGCTAAAAATGTAGTAATTGTTAGGATTAAAACATTTGTTAAAACATAAATTGTTTCAAAAATATAAAATATAGAATTATATCTTTTCTAAAGTAAATAAATAAATACTAATATTGTGAGTATTAAAACAAGCAAATAGAGGGAATCATATTCTAATTAAATTAAGATCAATTTATTTCAGAGTATTTATATTTTGTTCACAAAATAGTTTTTAGCTTTTTAAAAAATAATTAAATTGACTTGTAAAATGAAAATATTTCTGAAAAAAAGCTAAGTTGTTAATAAGAAGAATTAATTAAATATAAAATTAATAATCTTTTCATAAATGAGTACTCATTCTAGGACTATTCAGCTTAAACAAAATCAGATTAAAATTAAGAAAAAGGAAACATAAGTCATAATTTCTAAAGGGAGTGGGATATTAATAAATTTATTGCATTAAATTAAACTGAAACAAGTGCTATCTTTTAAAAACTATAAAAGGAAATAATTCAAATATTGAAAATTAAAAAATATTTTTTATGCAAATGTTTTGCTTCTAATCAATCAGAAGATATTTTTATAGGATATTAAGAAGAAATTTAAGAAAAATATATAGATTATATATTTGTTATCAAATATAATCCCATTCATTCAGAAATATCAAAATACTATTTACTAAATGAATTCAATGAGGAACTCAATTATTTTGTTATTAATAACTTTGCACATATTTTTATCTTATCAAAAGATGCTTTCCTATAAATCAATGACAACTTTGAATATCTAAGTTAAAATAAAATCGAATGGACTAAAGATTATTTTGAAATTATTAATCATGGTAAAGACATCAATTTAAAATAATGTTATTAATGTGATGGCTGTAAGAAAAAAAAAGAGTGTTTAGAATATCTTAATTTTACTACATTTTAAAAATAAAAAAACACAATTTTTGAGAAATTAATATAGAAAAGCTATTATATTTGTGAATATTTAACTAAGGGAGGTCAAGGATTAGTTTTTTAAGGATTTAGATAATCTGTTAAACACAAAAAATAAGATTTTGTTTTTAAAATTTTGTTTGGGCTTGACAAAGATGAACTTGAAGGTGAAATATAAATTATGAAAATGTTTGATTGTCATGTTAATGTTATCAAATTTATAGATTTAATTGAAATTAATGAAGCAACTCATATATTAATCTTAGAAAAATGCTAATTCAGTTTGATGGATGAGTTAAAATAACTTAAACTAAAACAAGAATTTTCATTGAATAAGTTACTTTAGATGATTTTTAACTTACTGGATGGTTTAATTTAATTTAGAATTTATAATATTTTGCATCTTGATATTAAACCTTAAAATATCCTTCTCAACTATTCAGGTTAATATGTTTATACTGATTTCGGTATGTCTTCGCTTAAAAAATAAAATCAATAAGTATAAATCAAAGGCTGGACTAATTATTATGCCCCAATTGAATAAAAAAATAACTATTTAAATATTGATTATTAAAGTGATGTTTTTTCTTTAGGAAAAACAATTGGAGTTATTTTGTAATATTTTTAAGATGTTTAATAATAAAACCATAAAGAAATAGTTAGTGAATTGAAGAAAAAAGTAGATTAATAAATGATCTAAAATTAACCAAAAAACAGATTAAATTGTCTAGACTTAAGGAATTAATTATATATATATATATTAGCTTAAAAAGAATGTATTTAGTTTTTAGAATCTTATGTAGATGAAATCATAAAGATTTTAAAATCATATCCTTATGATAAAAATAAAGAAATACCTTATTTTTTACAAATTTCACTTTTTTATCAATTAAACATTTTAGATTTTAGAAAAAAATTTATCAAGTAAAATTAGTAAAATGATATTCAAAAAATCTAATTAAATATTGCTATATCTCTGAATAATGTTGGCAGTTGCTATCAAAATCTTGGTGATAACAAAAAGGCCTTAGAATATTAATTGGAATCTCTCCAAATGATAAAATAAATATTCAAAGAAAATCA
>JH720137.1:54948-70309 GCA_000231845.2 Tetrahymena malaccensis 436 | reverse complement strand
CAAAAACAATCATTTTACTTGATTTATATATTTTTTGATTCTCATTATGTTTTTTTAATTTGAGTCATTTTCATTTTCAACCTTTGCTTAAATTACTTACTAGTTTATTTCTTTATTCTTAATTTGAATTTTTTATCCATTTTTCCTTCTAACTAACTAATATTTTCTTCAATATTTAAAAAGGGATAATAATATTGGTGACGAAGGTGCCTCAGGTTTAGGTTCTGCATTAGCAAATTGCACTAATATCTCAAATTTGTAACTTTACTTTGAGTAAAAACAGCTTATTTGTTTTGGATTGTGATATTTTTTAATATAAAAATAAATTATAACAAAAACAATCATTTTACTTGATTTATTTACTTTTTAATTCTCATTGTGCTTTTTTAATTTAAGTCATTTTTCATTTTCAAATAAAATATTTATTCTGATTATTTTTTAATTATATCTAATATTATTTAATAGATAAAATCATTATATTGATTTCTCAAACAGGAATAAAATATTAAGCAAGTTCCTTAAAGCTAAAAGATTAGTTATTATTACTATGAATTTATGATAAACAAAAAATGAAGCATAGAAGAGGTAACTTTTGTAAGCCATAAACTTACAGGCAATATTTTTATGTGAAATAAATATATAAATTATATGAAAAAAAATTATCTATAAATTGTGTAGCTAAAATTTATATTTTATATTTGTGAAAGAAACAAAAACAATCAATATAGATTTTTGATAAAAAATAAGTAATAAACATAGATAGAATTGATAAACTGAAAAAAATCTTTTAAATAAAAAAAACTAATTTATTTATCTTTATTTTTAATATTTTTAAAACTAAAATTAATAGATAGAATATAGGTTTATGATTAAACTTATTAAGTCAAATTAAATAAAATTGTAGATTTATAATAAAGAATATAATTTTTTATTAATTAGAATATTAAAAATTCATTAACAACTTTGAATATTAAAATGAATTATCAGAATATTAAAATTAGTTAACAAATTAGAATATTAAAAATAAATTAAATAAATATTAGAATATTAAAAATAAATTAACTTTTAGAATATTAAAAATAAATTAAATATTAGAATATTAAAGGCTAATTAATTAACCAATTAGAATATTAAAGTTAATTAACTAATTAGAATATTAAATAAATTAAATGCTATTAGGATATTAAAAATCAAAAACAAATGAGATTATTTATTTTATTTATAATGAATATTTGATCTACTTGTCTATTACATATTTTTTCAAATTAATCTATTAATTTTATATATTTAAAAATGAGATGAATACCCATGTTTATTTATCCATTAAAACTAATATTTTATTCCTTTTGATTTATTACTCAGTATTTCATATTTTTATATCTTTACCAGTTTTATATATTTAAATATTTACCGCTCTTAAAATATAAATTATTTAAAAGAGAACTTAAGTTGTTTCTTAGGAAAATTTCTAGAAGGCTTTTGATTTATTTAAATTGTTGATAGTGTTTTTTTTAATTAATTTCACTCTAACTTTTTATAAATATTATCATTATTATAGCGTATTAATTTATTATTATGTCATAATTTTATAAAAAAAATCGAACTTTGATTCTTGATTAGATCATCACTTTTTTAAAATTTATAATGTTAGTTTTTATAATAGCGATGCTGTAAAAGAGACAATAACTCAAATATAAACAAATACCTAACTAAAACTAAAAAAACTTTCTCAATAAAACAAACAACTTAAAAAATTTTAAATTAATATTTGAAATGCATATAATTTGCTCTAAATAGCATGCTAAGTCTCGAGAAAGTATCTTTATTTTAACATATTTTTTACAAAATATTCATATTTTCTAGCTACTTGCTTTTTTTAATTTAGGCTTTTTACACAAATACGTAAATAACATATAAATAATTGATGTATAATAATTTATTGAAAACTCTAAATTATGACTCCTTTTTAATAACAAAAAATAAAAAGATTATATCACAAATTTTATTTTATTATCAGATAAACAATGATTGATAAAAGTAGCTAAAGCTTGAAACAATTTTAAAAGATTATTCTTTATTTTTTATAATCATAAATATTTTCTAAAATGGCCTAATTTTATAGATAAACACAAATCTTACAGTTATTTGCTACTTAAATTTTCTATTTGATTTGACATTTTGCCCATACTCATAAATTTTATTTAATTTTACTTGATTTTGAAATTGAGTATTTAAATAATTGATGTGTAATAATTTATTGAAGACTCTTAAAATATGATGAAATTTTGATTTTAGAATTATTTAGAAATACGTTTTAGTAATTGTATCTTATAATCAAATATTTTTTAGAAATTGTTCTGAAGATTCAGGGCAATATGAAACTCATCTATGTGCACATCAATTACATCAATAGGGAGTTTATTCGAAAAAAAAATGTCAACTTTTTCCATATATTAAGACATATTGAGAAGTATTTACAGAATATTTTTGAAATTATTTTAAAATTAAGGAAAATAAAATAAATTTTTCTTATCGTTTTTAAAAAACTCTGCTGTATTTATTATAAATTCTTTTATAATATTCACATAATAATTACTTAATGTGTCATATTTTTTTTATCTAATATATAATTACGTCTTAATGATATTAGAATATTTATCATATAAATTATGTATAATAGTGATACTTTAAAAGAGACAAAATCAGTACACATATTTTATAATTAATTAAAAATATAAATAAATAACTCAATTAATAAAAAAAATTACTCAAAATGAACAGAGAATTACCTGAAGTAAAGTGCCAAAAGCATAAATAAAATGCAAAATATCTGTTGATAAATGAATAACCTGAGGAAAATATATTTCTTTGCAGTCGTTGTAAACATGAGAAAGAAAGAACTTCTTAAAAAGTGCTAGAATTAAGTGACTTTTTTGAAAAAAAGATTATGCTATGTTGGCCTTATGTTGATGATAACGAAATACTGACTAAAATAGACTCTATTGTAAATTTAAATAATGAAGAATATAGAAAAGATATTTTGGTATTTTTTGACAAACTCAAAGTCTAAATTAACTAAAAGCTTGATTTAGTATGTAAAGAGGTGATTTAAAAAGAAGAAGATTTGTCTGAAAAATCATAGGATATTAACGAGAGATATCTAGAATTATTTTAAATTGGTAATATTTTGTAAATAATGTATAACCAAAATGATGATTCTAAGGCTAAATCCTAAAAAATCTAAGAGATTTTTAATAAATTAAAAGAAAATTAAAAAGAGAACACTGATAAACTTAAATAATAAATAGAAGAGATTGGATTTAAAGGTTTATTTGAAATTGATAACTTTAGAGAAATCTAAGAATCTATTTTGAATTAGATGAATCTATTTAAATAAGAGAATGACTCAAAATCCTAGATTGTTGCCAAATAAACCTAAAAATTCATGAAAAATCAAGGTGTTGATCTGAAAAAAGATAGTCATTAGTTACCTTAAATAGAAATTGGTGGAAATCTTGAATACATTTTAAAATTTGTCTCTAATAAAGCCAATTAATGCAAAAAAGAATATTTGATTACACTAGAAAATGAATTGCTAAGTATTTAGGATATAATTAATAACCTAAAAATATGTAAATTTCCTCACGATTATCCTAATGAATAAGAAGACATAGATTTATCAGATTTATCTAAACAATAAGTAAAAGGTATTAAAGAACTTACTAAATAAATGAGGTCATTAAAACAGTAGTATGAATAACAAAAACTCAATCAAAATCAAATAAGCTCTTCACTCCAACCATCATCTAAGTATGTAATCAATAATATCTTCTAACACGATAAGTTACTATAAAAATCTAAAATTGATGAGATTGAGTCTTATCTTAGATCTTTTCCCATTTTTGAACTCTGCAATTTTATTGATCCATCAGTATTTGATTTCTAAATTTAGCCTAGTACATATTTAGATAGTTAAAAAAATCTTAGAATATAATTGAGCTAATAAAATAAATATTAAATTATGAATCAATCTCAACAATAAACTATTTCTTACATCAAATTAAACTAAGAAAAAAGCTATAATCTTTGCTTGTAGTTAAATCCTACTAATACCAACAACTTTTTTTACATAGGACTTGTCAGTTATTAAGATAAAGATACTTTAACTAGAAATACAAGCATTGTATAAAAGTTGCATTCGATTCTAAATAGCAATGTTAGTTAAAGTTCAATTTAATTAGAAATTTAATTTTGCATTAAAAATAAATAATTCTTAATTCGCTAAAAAAGCGCTTAATTGTAAGAAGCTTCTAAGATAGATTTTCAATTGCAAGATAATATTGAGTACTTTTTAGTATTTCATTTGAATACGATCTGGTAATCAATTGAAATATTAGAATTCTAAGAATTTAACATATCTAATCCAAATTGATTTGATAAAATAAAACTGTTAAAATCTGTTCAAATTTTTCTATTTGATTTTGATATTTAGAAAATATAATTTTTCTATTTTTATTTTTTATTCTATTTGATTATTTGATGTAATCAATATAAAGTACTAGAAATAGATAGATAACACTCAAAAAATATGCAAAATTTAAATCAGATATTATATATATATATCCTTTATTATCTCAATAATTTAATAAGTTTTTATTTGTAATGTGATTAGTATTTTTTAAGTGTTTTAAATTTTTTTGAGAAAATAGATAAAATATTTTTAATCAAAAAAGTGAAAAATGATTTAAAAATTATAATTTAATTAATATATTATATATCTTACAATAATTATTTAGAATATTATATAAATTAATACTTTCATCAATCATTTGTTAATATAATTTAATTAATATATTATATATTTTTCAATAATTATTTAGATTATTATATATATTAATATTTTCATCAATCATTTGTTAATTTTGATTTTATTAATTATATAATTATATTTAGTTTTACTACTATTATTATTAATTGTTTTAATAGTTTTATTGTTAATTGAATTGATTATTATATTATGTAATTGGTCTACATAATTGAGTTAATTTATATATTTTATTAATTTATTATTATTATTTGCTTATTTATTATCTTCCACAAATTTAAATGTGATTGTTCATTTTTTACTATTTAATTGGATAATTACAATAGCAACATTTGACATATTGTTAATATATTTAACAGAATTCATCGCTATGTTGTTTCATCCAATGTCTTTTAATATTTTTTAAATTATTTTAATATTCACAGTATGCACATTGTAATATTTCACCAGCTAAGTAATTATTAGCTTGATTTATATTTTAATTATTTTAGTAGTAAGTGTTAAAGTAGTTCATTATAATATAATATAAATTATACTATTTCTTAATTAATATAAATTAATTAATTTAATAAAAAATAAAATTATGGTTCCATTGAAGATTAATAATAAAATTAAAATAGAAGAATACCTTTTAACTTTTTTAAATAGATAAAGAATTAAAATAGATAAATCTATCTTAAATAAAATAAAAGAATTTTATAATTTATTTCAAAAAAATTAGATTTTAATACTCAATATAAAAAATTTTAATAATTATATTTATATTTTAAAATTATTTTTTATGTTTATGTGATATAATCGAGGGTATTAACTAAAAATAAAATTAAAATTATATTTAATTATCAACTTACTACTTAAAAAAAAAAAGTGTTTAACAAAAAATAGGCTTTATTTCAAAAATATATGCCAACATAATTTTAGCACTGTTAGTTAACTGTCAAAATAGGTGTTAATTGTAAAAAAATTTTATAAAAAATCTTTTTCATTATTTATTGATCTTATTCTTATTTTTTTCATATTTATTAGCTAAACTTATTTAAAAAAAATTTTTTTTAATGAGTTTTAAAAAAGAAGATCTTTACTATCAAATAAATTATTAAATAAATAAAATTATTTGTTGAAAATCATTTGATTTCATTCTTATTTATTTCATGGTGAATTTTATTTGTTTCAAATCTTGTTTTTTAGATAAAATAAATATTTCTTTACATATAAATAGATTTTTTATTAATAAAGAAGAATATTTTTATTATCAGTTTTCACATTTTTAAGAAAAATCTGCTATCATTTAAATTTATTCTTATTTATTGGTTCATTTGATACAAAATTTTTTTAAACCTATTATTAAAATACCAAATTCTTTAATATTAATAGAATCTTCAAATATAAATCAAATGGATTAAGAAACTAGAACATAATTCCTTCTTAATCAGATTAATAAATGCGTTGAAGAGTATAACAAATTACAAAATCAAGAAATCATTTAAGTTAATTTAGAGCCCAAAGAAAATGCTTTTTAGACTTTGATGAATGGATATAAAGAGGTAAAAAGAAATTTTAATAGAGATTAATAAATATAATCCTAATTTAAAGCTAACAGGATTAGTATAAAAAATAATAGCTCTGAGAATAAAAACTCGCAGTTGTAATAGTATAATGAAGATTAACGAGGTCATAACTAATCATCAAGTAAAAGGGAAATAGAATTAACATTATATTAACAGAAAACAAATTAAAAAGTAAGAATATATTATAGTTTAAATTTAAAGGAAGCTGCTGTAAATTATGCAAAATAACATGGTTTATCGAAATCATCAAAATTATAAAAATAACTTTTGAAACTTTAAAAATGTGGAAGGAAAAGGTTCGGATTAAAGGTAGATATTTAAAAACAAATAAAATATTAACTTATAGAAAATTATACCTTTAATTAAATACTCTTACTTAGAAAATCCTCCTTACCTATCAGTCTATCTACAATTAAAGAAATAAGCTAAAAATATGCTAATTTAAAAAAATAATAATTTTAAGTACTCAAATAATTGGTTTTTTGGTTTCTTAAAAAGGAAAAATCTTACTTTAAAAAAAATCACTACAACTAGTTCAATAGACCTTTGAATAGTACAATAGAAAACAATAAAATTTATAAACCTTTTAAAATCAGAAAAGTAGATTCAAAACTATAATCATCTAATAAATAAGGATCAATCACCTTTTTTCTTTGGAAATGATTCATTATATACATAAGAGATGCAGGGTAATTCAAAAATAAGTATGCAAACAACTAAACAAGGAAAAGAAAAAATATAAATAGGTCTAACCAATACGATTGAAACTAAATCTCTAAAACCTTCTAAAATCAATCCATTTAGTATTTTTAAAAATTTATGTAAAAATCTTTGATCAATAAATTAATTAAAAGAAGAATTTAAAAACCAATGTTATATAACATATAGTGAATCAGGATACCAAAATATTAAGATATTTTTTCTAGTTGTATAATTAATAATAATAGTATTTTAATATATTTTTACAATAAATTATTTATTATTATCAAATCAATTAACTTAATAAATAAATAGAAAATAGAAGAAATTTAATTTAAATTTGTTATTTTTTATTTTTGATAAACAAATTATTGTTTCAATTAAATTTAATTTGGCAAAATGAAACTTGCTGATCTTTAAATTGTTTATTTTTCTTTTCATTTATCTATTAGAAAAATCTATTGAATAATAAGGAGTTTAATGATCATTTTTATTTTATATTTTATCTTGTATAATAAATAACAATCATTTTATGTGCAGATGAATCTCATATAAATAAATTTATAAAATATATGTGTAAGTATTAGTATTTAAAATGCCCTTATTATATTTAAATTTATCTCCATTTAATTAATAAGTTTTAGCTTTGAAAATTTTTGACAATTAAAATAAGTTATTTTTATATTATTTTATATTGTATTTTTAATTTTTCAATATTTAAAATTTAAAAATCAATAAAATGAAAAATAATTTTTATTTAATTAATACAACATACATTTTTTCAATAATTATTTAAACATATATTAATATTTTCATCAATCATTTATTCAATTTAATTTTGTAAATCATATAATTATATTTCGTTTGATAAATTATATTAATTTTTTTTACATTTTAAATTTATTGAAATTATTGTAATAATATGTAAGTAATATTCTATAAATTTTTTATTATTTTGTGATTTTTTATTATTTATCACAGAAGAGATTAGTATGTTGTTTCATCAAATGTCTTAACATATTTTGTGAATTAGTTTAATACTCACAATATTAACATTAAGATATTTTAGCAGTTGAATAATTATTAGTATAATTTATATTTTAATTACTTTATTCTATATTATTCATTATAATATATAAATTATACTATTTCTCAATTCATATAAATTAATTAATTTAATAAAAAATAAAATTATGGTTCCATTAAAAATTATAAAAAATTAAAATAGAAGAATACTTTTAAAATTTTTTAAATAATTTGATTAGATAAAGAATTAAAATAGATAAAAGAATTACAATTTATTTAAAAACCATTAAATTTGATACTCAATATAAAAAATGTTAATAATCATATTAATATTTTAAAATTATTTTTTATTTTTATGTTATATAATGGAGGGCATTAACTAAAAATAAAATTAAAATAATGTTAATGTATCAAATTATTAAAATTTTTTTATAAAGATTTTTGTATTATATAAATGAGCTTATTTATTAAAAAGAAAGGTATTTAATTTTGCTAGTCTTTAAATATTATTGGATAATACTTTTCTAAAATTAAATAATATGCAGTTTAATTAATGTTTGAGTTTTAAATATATTATCATAAATCTCATTATTCTTTCTATAATACTTTAATATTTTCCTTCAATTAAACTAAAAGATGCAAGCAAAGATTAATCAGATTGATATATAGATGGGTAATACTTTATTTAAATATTAAATGCTTAAGAAATTATTTGCTTAACTAGTTTTTTATTTAATATGTAAATACTATTACATAATTTAAAATATTTAATATAATTTACTTACTGAATAACACAAATTCAACCATTTAATTAAAGTGAAAATTATAATAAAAGCGTTTCTTTTTTAATATAAATAAAGTATTTTATTTTTAAATAATTTTTTTTTTGTAAATTGTCTATTTTTCTTCTATTAATTTAATATATTTAATATAATTTACTTACTGAATAACACAAATTCAACCATTTAATTAAAGTGAAAATTATAATAAAAGTGTTTCTTTTTTAATATAAAAAAAGTATTTTATTTTAAATAATTCTTTTTTTTGTAAATTGCCTATTTTGCTTCCCTGAATTTAAAATAAGTTAGATCACTCACATTGATGCGTAAATAATTTATACTTTATTTATACATTGAATTGATAAGAAACTGCTAGCTACCCTTCATTTTTATTTAAAATATAAATTTTGCTACTATGTTCAAAATATAATTAACATCTTACAGAAATAAAAGATCATACTTACCCCTTAACTTAAAGTTATCTTTAATTAAGAATAGAAGAAAAATAAATATTTATTTTTTAATAAATGAATATTTTTTCCATTAAAAAATCATAAAAATAAAATGCTTTTATATATACATATCTATCTTGTAATATTTATTGTATTTCTTTTTAGTTAATTCTTTTTAAAAATAATCTCCTTATCTCTGATATATTATTGTTGACCAGCCAGGCTAGATATTTAAGTGAGTAAAATTTAGATTCAGCTTCGATTAAGTACTCTTCTATATTTAAAAAAAGATCAAATTGATATTGTTAAATAATTTAAATGATCACAAATTTTTGAACTGAAATCTAGCTAACTAATTAATTTCTAAATTTCTTTCATGAATTAAATACTAATTACTTGAATAAAAAAAGATTTGATTTTTCTACTTCATAACAAAAAAAATGAATTTTTTAGAAGGTTGTTGATTGTTTTTTTTTATCTTTTAAAATAAATTTATCTGATTTATATAAGATATATATATTGTCAGAGCGTGAACTCAACTGATTTTTTACACTCATATATTAATACGTTTTCAACAAATTATAATTTTAATTTTCAATCGGTAATAGATTTTTTTCTCCCTGACAACTCCCAACACTTTTAATCCTATTTATTGTTTAATTAATTAATCAGTTTAAATATTAGTTTAAATTTTACTTCCAATTAATTTATAATTAAAAAATATTGAAAAACCAGTTAAAAAAGCAAAAAGAAAAAAAGAAAGTATTTAAAAAACAGAAAGAGATGGAGAAATAAAATATTTTACCTGAAGGATAAGACACTTAAAATTAATTGGATTTAAATTAACTTGGCTAGTAAGTATCATATCCACAACTATTCTAAAACCAAGAAAGTTCATCTAAAATTTAGAATGAATTAGAAGATACTAGTATCACAACAATATCAGAATAAACTCTTTTAAAAAAGGTAAAAAGATAAATAATAAGAAAATCTCTAGCTTAAGATAGGATATTTTAAAATGCTATATATTAAGTTATCAATTAAAAGGGAGACTAGCACGCAATAATATCTTATCGCAATTAAGAAAATGAGAATTATAATGAGCATATCTCCTCTAAAAATCCAAAAATCCTAGAGTAAGATAAAAATAGTTTATAAAATGATTTTAGTCAAAAACAAAGCTAAACTAAATAAACAACAATATTCGAGAGAGTTCCTGATAATCAAATCAATCTCCTATAACTCAACTATTTTGAACAAAAAACTGATATCGACCTAACAAATGATGAAAAAGAAAATAGTAAGGAGTAAACTCTAAAGCATGAATAATAAACTAATTACTATGAAAGTGATAACTAATAAAAAAATTCAGAGAGAAAAATATTTAAATAAGACAAGAAGTGTCCATAAAATGATTTTCTTCCAAAAAATGCTTAAATCTAGGAATAATAAACCATAATTGAGTGCGTCCCTAACAATCAAATAAATTGTAGATAACTCAAATATTTTGATGAAAAAAATAATGTTAGCTTATAAAAGAATGAATAAGAACATGAAAAGGAGTAACGACTAAATCAAGAATAAACTAATTATTAAGGAGATGATTATGAGTAATAAAATTCTGACAATAAAACTAATTAGTAATATAATAATTACTCAGCGAATGATTTTAGCATAAAACAAGATTAAAGCAAGCAAAATCAAAATACCAGAGAGTTAATTTCTAATAACAAAATTAGTACTACATAAATCAAAGAAACTCTAGAAAAAACTGGTAGAAATTTATAAAACGATGATTAGTAGCATATAAATGTGTAAAATTTATACGATAAGTAAATTTCTAATTTGGTAAATGTTAATTCTGAAAAAAATACTGATAATGACAAAAACTAATTTTAAAGATAAGATCAATAAATTGATGATAAGTAGTAAATTACTCAACAATCAGATTAGATATTAAAAAAGGATATTTTAAATTTGGAAATTATTTATAAATAAAAAGGTTAAACTTACAAAGAAGAACCAAATATTTCTTGTTCATAAACTATTTCAATTGTTTAATAATAAATTCTAAGTATTACTAGTCAATAAATAGATTAAGATATTAAAAAATATGTTGGAAAGGAGGATAATTCATCTCCAAGTTATTCTTCTTAATTAAAAAAAATATTTGATGAAATTAAGAACTATACATTTTAAGAATACTATAAGTCAGTTGAATTAAATCAGATAACGTTTTATAAATAAGTATGGGAAGAAGAAATTTTTGATAGAGTTAATGAAAGTATAGTTTCAAGTGATCAATTTAAATCTCAAAAATAAAAAATTTATGAAAGTCTAAAAATAAAATAACTCTATTTATGTAAGATTCTTTATTCAAATTAATTAGAAGATTTGATTATTGGATCTAATTTTGATAATAATAATAATTATGATGAATATATTTTCAAAATTATTTACAACCCAATTTAATCAGATATAGATTTATAGAGTCAAATGATAAAAACTCTAGGATTTTAGTTTGAACTTATCTAGTTAGAATAAGAAAATATTTTAATTTTAGGTTTTAAAAAAAACGATTATCTCTCTTTTTCAAATAAATTTGAATTATTAGTCTAATTCAAATCAAATATCTAAGAAACTGAATAAAATTATTATGAAATAAACACAATAAGCTGCTAAAAATGTAGTAATTGTTAGGATTAAAACACTTGTAAAAACATAAATTGTTTCAAAAATATAAAATGTAGAATTATGTCTTTTCTAAAGTATATAAATAAATACTCATTTTGTGAATATTAAAACAAGCTAGTCGACGGAATCTTATTCTAATTAAATTAAGATCAACTTATTTCAGAATATTCATATTTTGTTCACAAAATAATTTTTAGCTTTTTAAAATATAATTAAATTGATTAGTAAAGTGAAAATATTTCTGAAAAAAAACTAAGTTATTAATAAGAAAGATAAATTAAATATAAAATTAATATTCCATATATAAATGAGTACTCATTCAAGGATTATTCAGTTTAAACAAAATCAGATTAAAATTAATAAAAAGAAAACACAAGTCACAATTTTTAAAGAGAGTGGGATATTAATAAATTTTTTTTATTAAATAAAACTGAAACAAGTGTTATCTTTTAAAAACAATAAATGGAAATAATTCAAATTTTGAAAATTAAAAAATATTTTTTATGCAAGTGTTTTGTTTCTAATTAATAAGAAGATATCTTTATTGGATATTAAGAAGAAATTTAACAAAAATATACAGATTATATTTTTGTTATCAAATATAATCCCATTCCTTCAGAAATATCAAAATATTTTTTACTAAAGTAATACAATGCAGAACTCAATTATTTTGTTATTAATAACTTTGCACATGTTTTTATCTTATCGAAAGATGCTTTCATATAAATCAATAATAACTTCGAATATCTAAGTTAAAATAAAATTGAATGGACTAAAGATTATTTTGAGAATATTAATCATGGTAAAGCCATCAATTCAAAAGAATGCAATTTTACTAAATTTTAGGAATAAAAAAACGCAATTTTTGAGAAATTAATATAGAATAGCTACTATATATGTGAATACTTAACTAAAGGAGGTCAAGGACTAATTTTCTAAGGATTTAGATAATCTATTAAATACAAAAAATAAGACTTTGTTTTTAAAATTTTGTTTGAGTTTGACTAAAATGAACTTGAAGGTGAAATATAAATTATGAAAATGTTTGATTGTCATGTTAATGTTATCAAATTTATAGATTTAATTAAAATTAATGATAAAACTCATATATTAATTTTAGAAAAATGCTAATTCAGTTTATCTGATGAGTTAAAATAACTTAAATTAAAACAAGAATTTTCATTGAGTAAGTTACTTTAAATGATTTTTAATTTACTGGATGGTTTAATTTAATTTAGAATTTATAATATTTTGCATCTTGATATTAAACCTTAAAATATTCTTCTTAATTATTCAGGTTAATATATTTATACTGATTTTGGTATGTCTTCACTTAAAAAATAAAATCAATAAGTATATGTCAAAGGCTTGACTTATTATTATGCCCCACCTGAATAAAAAGATAATGATTCAAATATTGACTACTAAAGCGATGTTTATTCTTTAGGGAAAACTTTTGAAATTATTTTAAAATAATTTAAAGATGTTTAAAAACAAAACTATTAAGAAATAACTAACGAATTGATGAAAATAGTAGATAAATAAATGATCTAAAACTAACCAAAAAAGAGATCATATTGTTTAGAATTAAGGAATGAAATTTTTTAATATGTTTTAAAATAAAAAGAATGTATTTAATTTTTAGAATCTTATATAGATTAAATGATAAAGATTTTAGAATCTTAACCTTATGATAAAAATAAAGAAATACCTTATTATTTACAAATTTCTCTTATTTATCAATAAAACATTTTAAATTTTAGAAAAGAATTTATCAAATAAAATTAGTAAAATGATATTCAATAAATCAAATTAAAAATTGCTACATCTCTTAATAATGTTGGCAGTTGCTATCAAAATCTTGGTCATAACAAAGAGGCCTTAGAATATTAATTGAAATCTCTCAAAATGAGAAAATAAATATTCATTAAAAATCACCAATCAATTGCTGCATCTCTGAATAATGTTGGTAGTTGCTATAAAATTCTTGGTGATAACAAAAAGGCCTTAAATTATTAATTGGAATCTCTTCAAATGAGAAAACAAATATTCAAAGAAAATCACCAATCAATTGCTGCATCTCTGAATAATGTTGGCAGCTGCTATCAAAATCTTGGTGATAACAAAAAGGCCTTAGAATATTAATTGGAATCTCTCCAAATGACAAAATAATTATTCAAAGAAAATCACCCTGATATAGCTGCATCTCTGAATAATGTTGGGTTATGCTATATTTATCTTGGTGATAACAAAAGGGCCTTAGAATATTTATTGGAATCTCTTCAAATGAGAAAATAAATATTCAAAGAAAATCACCCATCAATTGCTGAATCTCAGAATAATGTTGGTAATTGCTATATTTATCTTGGAGATGACAAAAAGGCTTTAGAATATTAATTGGAATCTCTTCAAATGAGAAAATAAATATTCAAAGAAAATCATCCTGATATTGCTGAGTCACTGAATAAAATTGGCATTTGCTATCAACATCTTGGTGATAGCAAAAAGGCCTTAGAATATTAATTGGAATCTCTTCAAATGAGAAAATAAATATTTAAAGAAACTCACCCTGATATTGCTACATCTCTGAGTAATGTTGGCAGTTGCTATAAAAATCTTGGTGATAACAAAAAGGCATTAGAATATTAATTGGAATCTCTTCAAATGAGAAAATAAATATATAAAGAAAATCACCCATAAATTGCTACATCTCTGAATAACCTTGGTAGTTGCTATCTAAATCTTGGTGATAGCAAAAAGGCCTTAGAATATTAATTGGAATCTCTCCAAATGAGAAAAAAAATATTCAAAGAAAATCACCCATCAATTGCTACATCTCTGAATAACCTTGGTAGTTGCTATCAACATCTTGGTGACTACAAAAAGGCCTTAGAATATTAATTGGAATCCCTCAAAATGAGGAAATAAATATTCAAAGAAAATCACCCATCAGTTGCTGCTTCTCTGAATAGTGTTGGCACTTGATATATAAAACAGTAGCAATACGAACCCTTATTTTTAAATAATTTTTTTTATTTCAACGATATTTTCTATACAGAAAATATCGTTGAAATAAAAAAAATTATTTAAAAATAAGGGTTCGTATTGCTACTGTTTTATATATCACTTGCTACTAAAATCTTGGTGATAACAAAAAGGCCTTAGAATATTAATTGGAATCTCTTCAAATGAGAAAATAAATATTTAAAGAAAATCACCCATAAATTGCTACATCTCTGAATAATGTTGGTAGTTGCTATCAAAATCTTGGTGATTACAAAAAGGCCTTAGAATATTAATTGGAATCTCTTCAAATGA
>JH720137.1:28480-48827 GCA_000231845.2 Tetrahymena malaccensis 436 | reverse complement strand
ATTGTTTTAGTTTTAATTCATTTTTATATGAATATAATCCAAATCAAGTAAGCTGTTTTTACCTTAAAAAAAGTGTCAAATTTGAGAGATTAGTGCAGTTTGCTAAGGCAGAGCCTAAGACTGAGGCACCTTCATCACCAATTAAATTGTTGCTTTTTAAATATTGAAGAAAATATTAGTTAGTTAGAAGGAAAAATGAATAAAAATATGTATAAAGAATAAACTATTAATTAATTTAAGTATGGCTTGAAAATAAAAAATCAAATAAAAAAAATAAATATAAATTTGAATAAATAAATAATAATATCTATGCGTATATTTCTTGAAAAAAAATTTAAATTCATAACAATCATAAAATAAATAACAATAATTTTTATATATTAAATTTACCTGAGTACTATATTTAGATGAGTATGAGTTTAAAGAGAAGAGTTTAAAAACTTTTTTAATAGTAAAAATAAAATTAAAGAGTAATTAATTACAAAATAAATACTTACATCTTCTAGATCATAAAAATATTTATTCTATTATATCATTTATTTTGTTTTTTTTTAGATAGAAAATTTTTTATCGAAATTTAATTAATTATTTATTTTTTAATAAAAATAAATTTTGATAGGATATAATAGATTCTTCAGATATTTTTGGAATCAGCTAGATTTTATATAAATATAATTTGAATTCGATTAGGTTCTTCCATTTAAATGGATTTTAAAACCAAGAATAGCTACGATTAATTAAAAATAATAAAATAATTTGTTTATTATAAAAATTAAAATATTATAATTTATTTATCTAATCTATTTTATAAATTAAATCCAGGAATTGAATATTTATGTTTCCACTTTAAAAGATTTTAAAACTTGAAAGTGCTTTGTAATTATTAAAATGATCTTTAATTTATTTTATTAATGAATAATCAATCCTATTTATACTTTTATTAATTAATTTAGTTTACTTCAAAACTATTTTCCCATATTAAATGAATTAACAACTTTTATAATAATTAGAAGAATACTTAAAAAAGCAAAGTTGAAAATAAAGAAAGTGTTTAAAAAAACAGAAAGATATGGAGAAATAAAATATTTCATATCGAGGATAAGGCGAAATAGAACCAACTTAAAATTAAGTGGGTTTAAACTAACTCAGCTAGTAAATAGCATGTACTGAATATTTCTAAAACCAAGAAAATTCATCTAAAATTTAGAATAAATTAGTGGATATTAATATTATTGCCGTTTCAGAATAAACTGTTTTAAAAAAAGTAAAAAGTTAAATAGTAAGAAGGACTATAGCTTAAGATAAAATAATTTAAAATGGCATGTATCAAATTATAAACTAAAGGGAAGATTAACATGCAATAATATCTTATTAAAATTAAGAAATTGATAATTATATCCAGCATGTATCTTCTAAAAATAAAAAAATTGTTTTGTAAGATAAAAGTAGTTTACTCAAGAATTTTAGTTAAAAGTAAGGCTAAACCAAATAAGAGCAAACCATAATCTAACAAATTCCTATCAATCAAATCAATCCTTAACAACTCAAATATTCTAAATAAAAAAAAGATAACAATTCAACTAAAAATGAGGATGACTTAAACTAAATCAGCTAGGAAATATCAATTCCCAAATAACCCTAAAATCAAGAATGTTCACCTAAAATTTAGAATAAGTTAGAAGACATTAATATCACTACTACATCAGAATAAACTCTTTTAAAAAAAGTAAAAAATTAGATTATTAGAAAGTCAGTAGGTTTTAATAAAATAGTTTAAAATAATGCTAACTATTATGTTTTCAATTAAAAGAAAAATTAACATGCAATAGTATCTTATAAAAATCAAGATAATCAGAATTGTATCCAGCATATATATTTCGTTTAGTAAGCAAAAAGTAGTTTCCACAGCTTTCTTAGTGGAGGATAAAGTTAAATTAAATAAGAGCAAGACACGATCAAGTAAGTTCCTAACAATTAAATCAATCACCTATAAATAAATTAATAAAAAACTGATCAAAATCAATAAAAGGCTGAAAAAGAAAATAGTCAGAAATAAACTCTAAAACATGAATTAATTACCTACGAAAATCATAATTATTAAGATAACTCAGAGAGAAAAATATTATAATAAGATAGTAAGTTTTCATAAAATGATTTATGTCTAAAAAAAGCTGAAAACAAACAAAAGTAAACAACAATTCAGAAAATTGCTAACAGTCAAATCAATTTTAGAAAACTCAAATATTTGGATGAAAAAAATCAAAATTTAGAAAAGGAGAATATTTCATATAAAAATCATTATCCTGAGTTAAAAATAATATTCGATGAAATTGAAGATTATTCATTTGATGACTATTAAAAACCGTTAGATAATTATTTTATTAAAAAAGTATGGGATTATGAAATTTTTGATAGAGTTAATGAAAGTAAAACTTAAAGTTAGAAATTTAAATCTCATAAATAAAAAATTGTTGAAAAGCTAAAAGAAGAATAATTCTATTTATGTAAGATTATTTATTCAAGTTAAATAGAAGATTTGATTCTTGGATTTTAATAGGATGATTATGATGATTTCAGTCAATATATTTTCAAAATCATTTATGACCCAATTTAATCAGATATCGATTTATAGGTTCAAATCATTAAATCTCTAGGATTTTAGTTTTAAATTATCGAGCTAGAATAAGAAAATATTTCAATTTTATGTTTTTAAAAAACGGATTATCTCTCTTTTTAAAATAAATTTGAATTATTAGTCTAATTCAAATCAAATATCTAAGAAACTGAATAAAATTATTATGAAATAAACTCGGTAAATTACTAAGAATGTAAAGAGTGTAAGAATTAGCTCACTTGTAACAAAATAAATTGTTTCAAAAATATTTAATTTAGAATAAAAGCTTTTCTTAAGTATATAAATAAATACTCATATTGTGAGTATTAAAACAAGCAAGTAGAGGGAATCATACTTTAATTAAATTAAGATTAATTTATTTAAGAATACCTGTATTTTGTTCACAAAATTGTTTTTACCAATTTAAAAAATAATTAAATTGGTCAATAAAATCAAAATAATTATGAAAAAAAGCAATGTTATCCAAAAGAAAAATTAGTTAAAAATAAAATTAATTTTTCTATCTTAAATGAGTATTCATTCAAAGAATATTATGTCTAAACGGATAGACTTTAAAATTTAGAGAACGAAAATATAAGTCTTAATTCTTAAAGGGAATGGGATATCAATATATTTATTACATTAAACAAAACTGAAGTAAGTGATCTATTTTAAAATGAATAAATGGAAATAATTTAAATATTAAAAATTAAAAAATATTTTTTATGCAAGTGTTTTGTTTCTAATTAATAAGAAGATATCTTTATTGGATATTAAGAAGAAAATAAACAAAAATATACAGATTATATTTTTGTTATCTAATATAATCCCACTTCTTCAGAAATATCAAAATATTTTTTACTAAAGTGTTTCAATGAAGAGCTCAATTATTTTATTATTAATAACTTTGCACATATTTTTATCTTATCAAAAGATGCTTTCCTATAAATCAATGACAAATTAGAATATCTAAGTTAAAATAAAATTGAATGGACTAAAGATTATTTTGAAAATATTAATCATGGTAAAGACATCAATTTAAAATAATGTAATAATTGTTAAGATTGCAAGAATAAATATGAGTGCTTAGAGTATCTTAATTTTAGAAAATTTCATGAATAAAAAAACATAATTTTTGAGAAACTAATATAGAAAAGCTACTATATTTGTGAATATTTAACTAAAGGAAGTGAAGGATTAATTTTCTAAGGATATAGGTAATCTATTCACAAATAATAAGATTTTGTTTTTAAAATTTTGTTTGGGTTTGAATATGATGAACTTGAAGGTGAAATATAAATTATGAAAATGTTTGATTGCCATGTTAATGTTATCAAATTTATTGACTATATTTATATTAATGAAGAAACTCAAATATTAATTTTAGAAAAATGCTAATTCAGTTTATCTGATGAGTTAAAATAACTTAAATTAAAACAAGAATTTTCATTGAGTAAGTTACTTTAAATGATTTTTAATTTACTGGATGGTTTAATTTAATTTAGAATTTATAACATTTTGCATCTTGATATTAAACCTTAAAATATTCTTCTCAATTATTCAGGTTAATATGTTTATACAGATTTCGGTTTGTCTTCACTTAAAAAAAAAAATTAATAAATATATGTCAAGGGTTGGACTCCTTATTATGCCCCACCTGAATAAAAAAATAATGATTCAAATATTGATTATTAAAGTGATGTTTTTTCTTTAGGAAAAACTTTTAAAATTATTTTATAATTTTTTTAAAATGTTTAATAATAAAACCATAAAGAAATAGTTAATGAATTGATGAAAAGAGTAGATGAATAAATGATCTAAAATTAATCAAAAGACAGATTAAATTGTCTAGACTTAAGGAATTAATTTTTTTAATACATTTTAACATAAAAAGAATGTACTTAGTTTTTAGAATCATATGTAGATTAAATCATAAATATTTTATAATCATATCCTTATGATAAAAATAAAGAAATACCTTATTTTTTACAAATTTCGCTATTATATGAATTGAACATTTTAGATTTTAGGAAAGAATTTATCAAATAAAATCAGTAAAATAATAATCAATTAAACTAATTAAAGATTGCTTCTTCTCTGAATAATGTAGCCAATTGTTATCAAAATCTTGGTGATTACAGAAAAACCTTAGAAAATTTATTGGAATCTCTCCAAATGAGAAAATAAATATTCAAAGAAAATCACCCTGATATTGCTGCATCTCTGAATAGTGTTGGCATTTGCTATCAAAGTCTTGGTGAATACAAAAAGGCTTTAGAATATTTATTGGAATCTCTTCAAATGAGAAAATAAATATTCAAAGAAAATCACCTTGATATTGCTGCATCTCTAAATCATGTTGGCAGTTGTTATCAAAATCTTGGTGAAAACAAAAAGGCTTTAGAATATAAGTTAGAGTCTCTCCAAATTAAAAAATATATATTAAAAGAAAATCACCCTGATATTGCTATATCTCTTAGTAATGTTGGGAGCTGTTATCAAAATCTTGGTGATATCAAAAAAGCCTTAGAATATTAATTGGAATCTCTCCAGATGAGAAAATAAATATTCAAAGAAAACCACCCTGATATTGCTGTGTCTCTGAATAATGCTGGCAGTTGCTATCAATTCCTTGGTGATAATAAAAAGGCTTTAGAATATTATACTGAATCTCTCCAAATGAGAAAATAGATATTCAAAGAAAATCATCCATCAATTGCTTCATCTATAAATAATATTGGCAGTTGCTATTTTAATCTTGGTAATTTCAAAAAGGCTTTAGAATATTAATTGGAATCTCTTCAAATGAGAAAATAAATATTCAAAGCAGGTCACCCATCAATTGCTAAATCTCTAAATAACATTGGTAGTTGCTATATTAATCTTGGTGATAACAAAAGGGCCTTAGAATATTAATTGGAATCTCTCCAAATGAAAAAATAAATATTCAAAGAAAATCATCCTGATATTGCTGCATCTCTGAATGATGTTGGTATTTGCTATCAAAATCTTGGTGATAATAAAAAGGCATTAGATTATTAATTGGAATCTCTATTAATGAGAAAATAAATATTCAAAGAAAATCATCCTGACATTGCTGCATCTCTGAATAGTGTTGGTAGTTGCTATTTTAATCTTGGTGATTTCTAAAAGGCCTTAGAATAATAATTGGAATCTCTTCAAATGAGAAAATAAATATTCAAAACAGATCACCCATTAATCGCTAAATCTCTAAATAATATTGGCAGTTGCTATAAAAGTCTTGGTGATAAAAAGAAGGCATTAGATTTTTAATTGGATTCTCTTCAAATGAGAAAAAAAATATTCAATTAAAATCACCCTGATATTGCTGCATCTCTGAATAGTGTTGGCACTTGTTATCAAAATCATGGCGATTACAAAAAGGCCTTAGAGCATTTATTGGAATCCCTCGAAATGAGAAAATAAATATTCAAAGATAATCACCCATCAATTGCTGAATCTCTGAATGATGTTGGTAGTTGTTATCGAAATCTTGATGATTATATAATCTCCTTAGAACATTTATTGGAATCTCTCCAAATGAGAAAATAAATATTCAAAGAAAATCACCCTGATATTGCTGCTTCTCTTAATAATGTTGGGTTATGCTATCAAAATTTAGGTGAAAACCAAAAGGCCTTTGATTATTTATTGGAATCTCTCAGAATGAGAAAATAAATATTCAAAGAAAATCACCCATCAATTGCTGTTTCTCTGAATAATATTCAAAAATTGTATTAAAATATTTTTATAACAAAAAAGCCAAATAATATTAACTTTAATATCTTAAAATGAGAAAACAAATATCTACCAATTGATGCATCTCTTAATAGTGCTGGAAGTTGCTTTATATTTCTTGGTGATAATAAAAAGGTTTAGAATACTAATTGGAATCTCTACAAATGAGAATTTAAACAATTGAGTGAAATATTAGCTTCAAAAACTTATTAAATGAAATTTATTCATGGAAATTCTGATCAAATTATATTAATATCAATTACTTATTTCAGAAATTTTCATAAAATTAATTTTGTTTTAAATATTGTGTATTTCATCTTAAAATAAAATTTTTTGTACTTTAAATAAATCACAACTATTAAACAAAGATTTAGTTAAATTTTTCAATAATCATGATATTTTTTTTAAATTCAAAAAAATTGTAGCTGCAAAAAATATTATTTAAATAAATAAAATTAAAGGATTTGTTTAATTAGATGTTTTTATTTACCTTTTTTTGATAAATAGGATTTTATTAAAAATCCTATCAAAAAATATTTTAATAAATCTACTAAAATTTCAAATGAATAATGATTTATTTAAATTCTCTTTGTATTGTAAATTTTATTTTAAATTTACAGTAAATCTAAAAGTAAGACTATTAAAAGAGAATTCAATAACAAATTTATAAGCTATTATCCCTTATTTTAAACATAAAATATTTTACCTTTTAATTTAAAATATTAATTAACTCGTTTTAGATTTTAAACATTTTTTATAATAATTAAATCTTATTCAATAAATTATATCTCATTTTTTATAATTTTTTATAAAATAATTGCATTAAAACAAATAAAAGAAAAATAAAACACCCACCGAGGGGCTCGAACCCTCGACCACCAGCTTAAAAGGCTGGCGCTCTACCGACTGAGCTAGACGGGTTTTGTATAAATAAATTTGCAATTTTTATTAACTTTTATAGGAAAAATAATTTTAAAAACCATATTTGATGAATCATTCTTAGTTTAGGTAATTGAAATTTAATAACTTCAAAAGAGTTTTAATTTAAAGGTTATAATTCAAAAGAAAATCCTTATTTTCATAAATTTTATTACAAATAAATAAAAATATTAAATTGAATTAATGAATAACTTTGATAAAATCTAACAATAATTATGAACAATATTTATAAAAGTAAATATATAAAAAAAATAAACAAATACAATTTAAATATTTGAAATATAACAATTAAAGGTTAAAGTAATAGTATCTTATATGTGATAAAGTTTTATATAAAATTTTATGAATGAGATTTTAAGAATAACAAAAATGGTAAAGTAAACATTTAAGGATTAATAAATCTATTATTAAACTTAGATTTTATTTTAAAATATTGAAGGAAAAATATCAATAAGTAAATAATATTCATCTATATTATTTAAATAATTATATAATTAACAATGTAGCATCTAATGGATGTTTCTATGTTTTTGTATTTTTTAAAACTTACTTTAAATTAAAAATTTTTTAAAAACTTTATTAAATTTATTTTAGTTAAGATAATCATATAGTTAGTTATATTATATATATAATTACTCATTTAAAAATATAGATAAATAAATATATTTTTTTTTATATTTAGAAAATTTTCTTTTCAAATTATCTATTCTATCTACTTTTGTCACTTATCTTTATCATAAAGTAATATCTTTGACAACTAATCTTTTAGCTTTTAGGCTCTTACTCAATACTTTTAATTTTTGTGATTCATTAATATTATTATCCCTATCAATAAAATTTAGAGAAAATTAAAAAAATGAATATTGAAATAAGTTTCAATTAGTAAAAAAAAGAATATTTTAATTAAATTTTTACAAATAAATAAAGTCTTCTTTATTTTATTTAGTTTTTAATATCAAAGTTTAAAAAAAGTAATTAAAATCAAAAAAGTAAATATTTAAAATATAACACTAATAATTAAAATGAATATTTTTTAAATCCATTTAGGTATTCAAAAATTTCACAATCCAAAAAAAGAAATAAGATGTTTTTACTTCATACTAAGTGTCAATTTTTAAAGATTAGTGTATTTTGCTAATGCAGAACCTATGCATGAGGCACCTTCGTCACCAATTTAACTGCTACTTTTTAAATATTGAAGAAAACATAATTAATTTGTTTACTAGTTAGTTAGAAGTAAAAATGTAGAAAACATATTAAGAAAGAATCAACTACTAAATTATTGAAGCAAATGCTGAAAATAAAAAACAAAAAAGTAAAAAGAGTATTTTTTAAATCCAAAAAGAAATAAGCTGTTTTTACTACAAATAAATCCTCAAATTTGAGAGGTTAGTGCAGTTTGCTAATGCAGAAGCTAAACCTGAGGCACCTTCATCACCAATTTAACTAGTCCTTTTTAAATATTCAAGAAAGTATAATTAATTTGTTTATTAGTTAGTTAGAAGGAAAAATGAGGAAAACATATATAATAATTAATCGACTATTAAATTATTGAAGAAAATGAAATTAATAATAACATCTAGGAATTAAAAAGTAAATAAGTAAAAAGAGTATTTTTAAATTCATTTAGGCATTTAAAAATACTACAATCCGAAAGAAATAAGCTGTTTTTACTATATTAAAAGTAACAAATTTGAGAGGTGAGTGCAGTTTGCTAATCCAGAACTTAAGCCTAAGGCACCATTTTTTCCAATTTTACAGCTCCTTTTAAAATATTGAAGAAAATATAATTGGTTTGTTTATCTGTTAGTTAGTGAGAAGGAAAAATGAAGAAAACATATGAAATGATTAATCAACTTTTAATTATTTAAGCAAATGCTAAAAATTATCAAAAAGCAAATAAGTAAAAAGAGTATTTTTTAACTCCATTTAGGTATTAAATAATATCAAAATCCAAGTGAAATAAGCTATTTATTTTTACGTAAAATCAAGTGTCAAATTTGAGAGGTTAGTGCACTTTGCTAATCCAGAACCTAAACCTGAGGCACCTTCGTCACCAATTTCATTTACCCTTTTTAATTATTGTAGAAAATATAATTAATTTGTTTATTAGTTAGTTAGAAGGAAAAATTAAGAAAACATATGAAATAATTAAGCAAATGATGAAAATTAAAAATGGCTTAAATTAAAAATAAAATATGAGAATCAAAAAGCAAATAAGTAAAAAAGTATTTTTAAATATATGCATTTATTAAATAATAACAGAATCCAAAAGAAGTAAGCTTTTTTTACGACAAATTAATTTCCAAATACTTTAGATTAGTGAAGTTTGCTAATATAGAACCTATACCTGAGGCACCATTTGCACCAATTTTATTGGCCCTTTTTAAATATTTAAGAAAATATAATTAGTTGGTTAGATGGAAAAGCGGAGAAAGCATATGAAATAATTAATCAGCTATTAAATTATAGAAGCAAATGATGAAAATTAATAATAACATATTAGTAACTAAAAGCAAATAAGCAAAAAGAGTATTTTTTAAATCCATTTAGTTATTAAATACTCTCAATATCTAAAAGAAATAAACCGTTTTTACGGCAAATAAAGTCCAAAACTTAAGAGTTTAGAGCAGTTTGCTAATGCAAAACTTAAACCTAAGGCACCTTCGTCACCAATATTATTTTACCTTTTTAAATATTGAAGAAAATATAATTAATTTGTTTATTAGTTAGTTAGTTAGAAGGAAAAATGAACAAAACATATGAAATAATTAATCATTGAAACAAATACTGAAAATTAAAAATGACTTAAATTAAAAATAGCATAAGAGAACTAAAAACAAAATAAATAAAAAATTGTTTTTAAATCCATGTAGGTATTAAATAATAACAGAATCCAAAAGAAATAAGTTTTCTTTACGACAAATTAAGATTCAAATACTTTAGATTAGTGTAGTTTGCTAATCCAGAAACTAGGCCTGAGGCACCATTTGCACCAATTTGATTGTCCCTTTTTAATATTTAAGAAAATATAATTAGTTAATTAGAAGGAAAAGTGAAAAAAACATATGAAATAATTAATCATCTATTAAATTATTGAAGCAAATGCTGAAGATTAAAAATAGCATATAAAAATCAAAAAGCAAATAAGTAAAAGGAGTATTTTTTAAATCCATTTAGGTATATGTTGTTTTTACCACAAATTAAGTGTCAAACATTTGAGGTTAGTGCACTTTGCTAATCCAGAACCTAAACTTGAGGCACCTTCGTCACTAATTCTATTTTATCTTTTTAAATAATAAAGAAAATATAATTAATTTGTTTATTAGTTATTTAGAAGGAAAAATGAACAAAACATATGAATTAATTAATCAACTATTAAATTTTAAAGCAAATACTGAAAATTAAAAATGACTTAAATTAAAAATAACATATGAGAATCAAAAAGCAAATAAGTAAAAAGAGTATTTTTAAATAAAATTAGATATTAAATAATAACAGAATCGAAAAGAAATAAGATGTTTTTACTACAAATAAAGTTCCAAATTTAAGAGATTAGAGCAGTTTGCTAATCCAGAAGCTAAGCGTGAGGCTGTTTCGTCATAAATGTTATGCCAGCTTTTTAAATATTGAAGAAAATATAATTAATTTGTTTATTATTAGTTAGAATGAAATATGAAAAATAAATGTGAAATAATTAATCAACTATTAAATTATTGAAGCAAATGTTGAAAAAAAGATCAATTAGTAAAAATTTTAATACAAATAAAAAAAAAAGGTCAACATTTCTTAAAAAAATTAAACTTGATAGTAATATTAATAACTAAGATAAATGATAATAAATTTAATTTACATTAAAGAAATATGGAGATCTCTATGAGACTAAAAGGAAGAGTTTAAAAACTTTTTTAATAATAAAAATAAAGTTAAGGAGAAGTTAATTTAAAAATAAATAATTACATCTTCAAGTTTTAAAAATTTATTCTATTTTATCATTTTTTTTTTTTTTTGATATTTAATTAGCTGCAAAATTATCTAAATTTAAATAATTATAAATATAGATAAATAATCTTTTGTTTTTAATAAGAATTTAAGAATTAATTTGGATTTAAAGAACATATAAATTTAATATAATATTTGTGGAGATTTATTTCATTTTGCAATAGTTAACTCAATCAAATTAAGTTATAATTCTTCATTCATTTTACAATTTTTATTTTCATCTTTAAATATAATGATTAATAAATTTAAATATTATTTTTAAAAAAATACTTGAATAAAATTAAAATGAGATATAATAAACAATTCACAGTATTTTATCTAAATGTTTTTTATTTTTTTATAAATAATTAAATAATAGAAAATAAAAATAAGGAAATTGAAAACAATAATAATAGCCAAATAAAAATCAATTTTGATGAAGATTTTAATTTTTTTTAATAAATATGTAGAATTTGTTTAGACAACAAAGAATTATCCCCCTATTTAATTTAAACAAATCTTTTTAAGAATTTAACTCAAAAGATAATTAAAATTGAGGGTTTGAAAGAAAAAAATTAAATTTAAAGTTCCCAATAATCATGAAATTAATTTTATTTTTTTAAAATTATTTCAAAAATGGTAGCTGAAGATAAATTTTTTTGTTAAATTTAAATTTTATTAAATAATTTCTAAAAGTGAAATTTGATATAATCCTATTTACCAAAAAATAGAGTAGAATCTTCTAACAGCTAATAATTAAAACATATCGCTACTAAAATGTCAAATGTATTTGAAGAATATTTACTTAAATTCTACTTTTTATTATAATTTTATTTTAAATTTGTAGTAAAGCTAAAAGTATGACTATTAAAAGAGAATAACAAACAAATTTAAAGGTAAAATTCAACAAGAAAATAAATAAGTTGTTATTCCTTATTAAATCATTAAAAAAGTTTTTTAAACAGAAAATTTTACACCTTTTAATTTAAAATATCAATTTATTCATTTTAGATTTAAAATATATTTTATAATAATTAAATCTTATTCAATATTTTGCTTCTCATTTTTTATAAAATAATTGAATTAAATAAAAAAAAAGAAGAAGAAGAAAAACACCCACCGAGGGGCTCGAACCCTCGACCACCAGCTTAAAAGGCTGGCGCTCTACCGACTGAGCTAGACGGGTTTTGTACAAATAAATTTGCAATTTTTATTAACTTTTATAGTAAAAATAATTTTAAAAACTATATTTGATAAATCATTCTTAGTTTAGGTAATTAAAATATAATAATTTCAAACGACTTTTGATTTATATGTGATAATTCAAAAATAAGTCATTATCTTCATAAATTTTATTACAAATAAATAAAAATATTTAATTGAAATATAGCAAAATAATTTAATATTGCTTATAATTGTTGATATAAACTTACTAAAATCTAATAAAACTTTAATAAAATCTAACTTTAATTATGAATAAAATGTATAATATAATCAAAAATATATAATAAACTTATGTAAAAAAAATAAATAAATAACGTTTAAATATTTGAAATATAATAATTAAAGGTTAAAGTAGTAGTATATATATTAGAAGTTTTACATAAAATTAGATAAATGAGAAGAAAAAGAATATCAAAAATGGTAAAGTAAAAATTTAAGGATTAATAAATCTTTTACTAAACTTACATTTTATATTTAACTATTGAAAGATAAATGTTAATAATCTAATAATATTCATCTATTTTATTTAAATAATTATATAATTAACAATATAGCATCAAATATATATTTCTATGATTTTGTATTTTATTTTTTAAAACTTACTTTATTTTTAATTTTATTATAGGTGTTTTCTTAATCATTAAATTTTTTGATAAATAGATAATCTTATTATATATTTTGTTAATTAATAACGTTAATTTTTATTTTTAATCTATTTTCTCAAAACGATTAAAAACTTAATTCAAAATTTGTCTCAAAAATACTGATAAAAAAAATTAAAAAAATAGAGCAGAAAAAAGTAAGTCTAAAAAAACAGAAAGAAATGGATAAGAAAAATATTTTATCTCAAGAACAAAATAAAATTGAACCAACTAAAAATTTATTGGATTTAAACCAACTCAGTTAGTTAGCATCGCATTCACAAAAATTCTAAAAATAAGAGGACATTTCTAATATTTAGAAAGATTAAGAAGATCCTAATATCCCTATCAAATCTGAATATTCTGATTAAAAAGAATTAAAAAGCAAAATAGCCAGAGGGAATGTAAGCTAAAATAAGATATTTTAAAATGCTATGAGTTAAATTATCACTTAAAAGAAAGATTAGGGTGCGATAAGTCCTTGTCAGAAGTAAGGTTATGAGTGTTTTATCTAGAATATATCTTCTAAAAATCAAAATGACTTTTAACAAAATAAAAATAGTTCAAGTAATGAATTAACTGAAAAAAAGGGTTAAATTAAACAAAAGCAAAAAATTGTAGAGAGAAATCCTAGAAATCAAATTAGTTTTCGATAATTCTAAATTTTTGAAGAAAAAACTGAAATTAACTTACAATAAGATGAATATTAACACAATAAAGAGTAAACACTGAAGCAATAACTAACTTATCACTAAGAAAATAATAATAACTAAGAGAATTCTGAGAAATCTTTTTAGCATAACAATAGCTATTTAAAGAATGAATTAACAGAAAGAAAAGGTAAAAAGAATAAAAGCAAGCCATTATGTAGTCAGGACCAAAAAATAATAGTAATTTCCGATAACTCTAAAAGTTTGAAGAAAAAACTAATATTAAGCTAGAAATAGATGAATAATAAAGTTACAACGAGTAAACTCTAAAGAAGAAACAAACTTATGATTAAGAAAATGATTATTAGTAAGAAGATTTTGAGAAAAAAATATTTTAGTAAGACAACAATTATTCGCAAAATTAATTAACTGAAAAAAAAAAGATAAATAACTACTATGGAACCAGTTCATAATAACAAAATTAATTGCTAATAACTAAAAAATTTTGAAGAAAGAACTGATATCGAGCCACAAAAAGATTAATAAAAACATAGTAAGGAGTAAAATTTATTAAATAATGTCGATGATTTAGGAAATGACAATTAGTAAGAAAATTCTGAGAAAAAAAAATTTTAGTAAAATGAGAGATGTTCACAAAATGAATTAACTAAAAGAAAAGGTTAAATAAATTAAAAGCAAACCCTAACTGAGGTATTTCCGAAAAATAAAATAAATTATTAATAACTCTAATATTTAGAATAAAAAACTGATATTGACCTAAAAAACGATTAATTATAACATGGCAAGAATTAAAATCTAAAGAATGAGTAAACTATTGATAAAAAATAAGATAATTAACAAGAAAAATTAGATAGAGAAGCGTTTAAATAAGAAAATAATCTATCACAAAATGATATTAAGAAAAAACAAGATTAAATCAAGCAAAATCAAACTATCAAAGAACCAATTTATAATAATGAAATCAATTTAATCATTATCTAAAAAATTCAAGAAAAAACTGATATGAATTTAAAAAATGGCAATTAGTAAATTAACAATGAGAAAAATTTAAATGATTATCATATCTCTAATTATGAAAATGTTGATACAGATAAAAAATCTCAATAATAAGGTTAACAAATTGAAGGTGAGTAAACAAATATTATATAATCAGAACATATATTGTAAAAAGTTATTTTAAATTAGGATTAAATTGCTGAATAATATAGTTAAAGTATCAAAGATAGAAGAAGTAGTATTATTCGACAATATGATTTAACTGTTTTATAAGAAGATCATAATATTACCAACTAATAAAGTCTATAAGATAATAATACAAATTTTGAAAAGCAGGATAATTATTTATAAATAAAAAAAGTACTTGATAAAATAACAGAGTATTAATTTAGTGAGTATAAAAAGCCGTTTGAATTAGAGCAGAAAACAATTTATAAAGCAGTATGGGAATATGAAATTTTTGAATAATTAAATAGCAGTTAAATATAAAGCGAAAAATTTTAATCTAAAAAATAAAAAATTTTTGAAAGTCTAAAATAAGAATAACTTTTTATATGTAAGATTATTTATTCAAGATAAATAGAAGATTTGACTGTTGGATTTTATTTGGATGATAATAATAATTTTGATGAATATATTTTCAAAATCATTTATGACCCGATTTAATCAGATATTGATATATAAAGTCAAATAATTAAAACTTTAGGACTATAGTTTCAACTTATCATATTAGAATAAGAAAATGTTTCAATTTTTGTATTAAAAAAAAATGATTATCTTTCATTTTCAAATAAATTTGAGTAATTAGCCTAATTTAAATCAAATATCAAATAAATTGAATAAGATTATTATGAAATAAATTCACTATATTACTAAGTATGCACAACGTGTAGGGATTAGATAGTTTGCGAAAACATATATTATTTTAAAAATATAAAATCTATAATTATATATTTTTTAAAGCATAAAAAATACTAATATTGTGAGTATTAAGATAAGTTAATTGATGGAATCATATTCAAATAAAATTATAATCAATTTATTTAAGAATTTTTTTAATTTTTTCACAATACCTTTTTCAGCTTTTTAGAAAATAGATAAATTAATCCTTTAAATACTTGTTATTAGGAATAATAATAATAATAGATAAACAATAACTTTGAATATGAAAGTAATACCATAACTGAATGGTCTGAAATATCTTTTGAAGAGAATACAAAAAATAAAGTTATCGATTTAAAAAACTTTTAAAATTGTAACAAATGTATAGATTGCAAAGAAAAAAAAGAGTGTTAGGATTATTTTCCTATTAAAAATTTTTAGGAATAAAAAAAGAAAATATTTGAGAAATTAATTTAGAAAAGTTACTATATTTGTGAATACTTAACTAAAGGTGGTGAAGGATTAATTTTCTAAGGGTATAAATTATTGAATAAAAGAGAAAAATAAGATTTTATTTTTAAAGTTTTGTTTACTGATAAAAATTAACTTAAAGGTGAATTATAAATTATGAAAATGTTTGATTGTAATGTTAATATTATCAAATTAATTGATTTTATTGAAATTAATGATAAAACTCATATCTTGATTTTAGAAAAATGTAAATTTAGTTTGATGGATGAATTATAATTATTTGAATAAAAAAAAGAATTTCCATTTAATAAGTTACTTTAAATAATTTTTAATTTATTGGATGGTTTAATTTAATTTAGAATTTATAATGTTTTGCATCTTGATATTAAACCTTAAAATATCCTTCTTAATAATTCGGATTAATACGTTTATACAGATTTTGGTTTGTCTTAAATTAAAAAAACTTATTAATAAGTTGACGTCTAAGGCTTAACTAGATATTATGCTTCTCCTGAATAAAAAATTTAATATGAAAAATCAAATGAAAAAAGTGAAGATTCAGATATCGACTATTAAAGTGATATTTATTCTTTAGGAAAAACTTTTGAACTTATTTTGTAATATTTTGAAAAGATTTAATAGTAAAACTATAAAGAAATAATAGAAGAATTAAAAAAAAAAGTAAAGGAATAAATGCTCGAAAATTAATCAAAAAAAAGATCAAATTGTCTAGAGTTAAGGAATGAAATTTTTTAATATGTTTTAAAATAAAAAGAATGTATTTAGTTTTTAGAATCATATATAATTCAAATGAAATAAATTTTAATCTCATATCCTTACGATAATAATAAAGAAATACCTTATTTTTTAGAAATTTCTCTTTTTTATCAATAAAATATTTTAGATTTTTGGAAAGAATTTATTAAATATAACCATTAAAATAATATTCTAGAAATCTAAAAGAATATTATTTTATCTCTGGATGAAGTAGGGTTATGCTATTAAAATCTTGGTGATAACGAAAATGCCTTAAAATATTTATTAGAATCTCTTCAAATGAGTAGATAATTATTTTTTAAAAATCCCTAGGATATTGCTGCATGTTTGAAATCTGTTGGTAGTTGCTATAAAAATCTTGGTGACAGCTAAAAGGCATTAGAATACGAATTTGAATCTCTTCAAATAAGAAAATAAATATTTTAAGAAATTATCCCTGATATTTCTGCATATATTAATACTACTCTAATAAGTGAGTGGGATTTTAATCAATTTAGTGCATTAAATAAAACTAAAGTAAGTGATATATTTTAAAAATCATAAATGGAAGTAATTCAAATGTTGAAAACTAAAAAATATTTTTTATGCAAGTGTTTTGTTTCTAATTAATAAGAAGATATCTTTATTGGATATTAAGAAGAAATTTAACAAAAAGATACAGATTATATATTTGTTATCAAGTATAATCCCATTTGCTCAGAAGTATAAAAATACTTTTTACTAAAGTAATTCAATGAAGAACTCAATTATTTTGTTATTAATAACTTTGTCCATGTTTTTATCTTATCAAAAGATGCCTTCTTATCAATATACAATAACTTTGAATATTTAAGTTAAAATAAAATTGAATGGACTAAAGATTATTTTGAAATTATTAATCATGGTAAAGTCATCAATTCAAAAGAATGTAATAAATGTTATGGATGCAAAAAAAGATATGGATGTTATGAATGGACTACTTTTTCTAAATTTTAGGAATAAAAAAACACTATATTTGAGAAATTAAAATAAAAAAACTACTACATTTGTGAATATTTAACTAAAGGAGGTGAAGGACTAGTTTTCTAAGGATATAGATAATCTATTAACAAAAAATAAGACTTTGTTTTTAAAATTTTGTTTGAGATTAACTTAGATGAACTTGAAGATGAATTATAAATTATGAAAATGTTTGATTGTCATGTTAATGTTATCAAATTTATAGATTTAATTGAAATTAATTATCAAACTCATATCATGATTTTCGAAAAATTAAAATTTAGCTTAATGGATGAGTTAAACTAGCTTAAATAATTACATCAATTTCCATTAAATAAGTTACTTTAAATGATTTTTAATTCATTGGATGGTTTAATATAATTTCGAATTTATAATGTTTTACATCTTGATATTAAACCTCAGAATATCCTTCTTAATGGTTCTGGCTAATACGTTTATATAGATTTTGGGATTTCTTCACTTAAAAAAAATAATTAATAAGTAAATGTGAAAGGATATACTGAATATTATGCTTCTCCTGAATAAATAAATCGCGATTCTTATATTGATTATTAAAGTGATGTTTATTCTTTAGGAAAAACTATTAAAATAATTTTATAATATTTTGAAGATATTTAAAAATAAAACTATAAAGAAATAATTAACGAATTGATGAAAATAGTAGATCTATAAATGGTTTAAAATTAATAAAAAAATAGATCAAATTGTTTAGACATCAGGAATTAACTTTTTAATTACATTTTAACATAAAAAGAATGCTTTTAGTTTTTAGAATTATATGTAGATTAAATGAAAAATATTTTAGAATCATATCCTTATGATAAGAATAAAGAAATAACTTATTTTTTACAAATTTCTCTTTTTTATCAATAGAACATTTTAGATTTTTAGAAAGAGCTTATCAAATAAAATTAGTAAAATATTAATAAATTAAACTAATTAAAGATTGCTTCTTCTCTAAATAATATAGCCAATTGCTATCAAAATCTTGGTGATTACAGAAATGCCTTAGTAAATTTATGTGAATCTCTCCAAATGAGAAAATTAATATTCAAAGAAGACCACTCTGATATTGCTTTATCTCTGAATAATGTTGGGTTATGCTACCAAAATCTTGGTGATAATAACAAAGCCTTATAATATTTATTAGAATCTCTTTAAATGAGATAATAAATATTTTAAAAAAATAACCCTGATATAGCAGCGTCTGTGAGTAATGTTGGGAGCTGTTATTAAAATCTTGGTGATAATAATACTTTTTTTTAACAAGAATTAAAATCTCTTTAAATAAAAAAAAATAATTTACATGAAAATTCCATTGATAGTGCTGCATTTCTTAATGATCTTGGATTATGCTATTAAAAAAATGGTGAATATGTAAATGCCATATATAATTTATTGGAATCTCTTGAAATGAGAAAAAAAATATTCAAAGAAAATCACCCTGATATTGCTATATCTCTAAATAATGTTGGCAGTTGCTATGAATATTTTGGCTATAATAATAATGCCTTAGTATATTAATTGGAATCTCTCCAGATGAGAAAATAGATATTCTAAGAAAATCATCCTGATATTGCAACATCTTTGAATAATGTTGGTAGTTGCTATCAAAATCTTGGTGATAACAAAAAGGCCTTACTATATTAATTGGAATCTTTCCTAATGAGAAAAAATATATGCAAATAAAATCACTCTAATATTGCTACATCTGTGAATAAAATAGAAATTTGCTATCAAAATCTTGGTGATTACAAAAAGGCCAAAAGATATAAATTGGAGTCATCTCAATATTAAAAAAAAATACTCTAAGGAAATCACTCTGATAAATCTACAACTCTGAATAATGTAGGTAGTAACTATTAAAATCTTGGTAATAGCAATATGGAATCTCTCTAAATGAGAAAATAGATATTTTATAAAAATCACCCTGATATTGCTGCATCTATGAATAGTGTAGGTAGTTGCTATTAAAATTTAGGTGATAACAAAAAGGCCTTAGAATATTCATTGGAATCTCTTTAAATGAGAAAATTAATCTTCAAAGAAAATCATCCTGATATTGCTGCATCTCTGAGTAGTGTTGGGTTATGCTATAAAAATCATGGTGATAACAAAAAGGCCTTAGAATATTCATTGGAATCTCTCCAAATTTTAAAATAAATATTCAAAGAAAATCATCCATCAATTGCTACATCTCTGAATAATGTTGGCAGTTGCTATCAAAATCTTGGTGATAACAAAAAGGCCTTAGAATATTCATTGGAATCTCTCCAAATGAGAAAATAGATATTCAAAGAAAATCACCCTGATATTGCTGCATCTATGAATAGTGTTGGTATTTGCTATTAAAATTTAGGTGATAACAAAAAGGCCTTAGAATATTCATTTGA
>JH720137.1:3701-13764 GCA_000231845.2 Tetrahymena malaccensis 436 | reverse complement strand
AGAAAATAAATATTCAAAGAAAATCACCCTGATATTGCCTAATCTCTGGATAATGTTGGCATTTGCTTTAAAAATCTTGGTGATAACAAAAAGGCCTTAGAATATTTATTGGAATATCTCCAAATGACAAAATAAATATTCAAAGAAAATCACCCTGATATTGCTAGATCTCTTAATAATGTTGGCTGTTGCTATCAAAATCTTGGTGATAGCAAAAAGGCCTTAGAATATTTTTTGGAATCTCTCCAAATTATAAAAAATAATTTCAAAGAAAATCACCCTAATATTTCTACATCTCTGAATAATGTTGGCAGTTGCTATCAAAATCTTGGAGATACCAAAATGGCCTTAGAATATTTATTTGAATCTCTCCAAATGAGAAATATAAAAATTAATATCCAAAAAAATTAGTGATTGACACTTTAAATATTTGACAGCCATATTTTTTTGACTTAATCAATAAAATATGAAAAATTTTCTTTTGATTTGGAAAACATTAAATACAATTTTTGTCTTTGTTTGACTAAATTATGTACTCCTGTTTAGGAAGCAAATAGGAAAAAATTTTTGCTAATTATTAAAATTGAGTTATAATCATAAATTTAATCAAATTTTTTTTTTTCATCTTGATGAACTTGTTTTAACTCTATCTAATTTATTAATCTATTAGAGCTAACTGATTTCATTTTATCATGTAAACAACTTATGTAATTAAATGTTTTTTGCAAATCAGAAAAAGATAATTGTTATATTTATAAATATATTCATAGTGTTTTTTAAAAGTAATTAATTTAAAAAACAAGTAAAATATTATTTAAAAGAGCATTTATATATAGTTTTAATGAGAATTTTCATATAATTTATAATTAAAAAAATATTAAACCTTTTAAATGTTTTGATGTAAATTAAAAAATAGTAAAAATAAAAAATTTTTATTCACTAATTAAGGTTATTTTTTGAGTGATTCAAAATAATAAAATTATATATTAATATTAAATATTTTATGTATTCTAATTCTACTCACTGCACAAAACCATAATATAAATAACATAAAGTATAAAACAAAATTATTTATAAATTAATAAAACTTTTATCCTGATACAATTTTTATTAAATATAAAAAATCTACTATTGTTTAAATTTGTATAATTGATCTCACTTTTATTTATTCAATTTAAATTAATTCTTATTTAAAATAATTAATTAATTAAATATTTTATAATTTATTAAATTTAGATAAATTGTTTTTAACTAAATATTAAATGATAAAATAGAATAAACATTTTAAAAGCTTAGATTCTATAATTTTATTTTTATCATTTAAAAAGTTTTTAAATTATGCACTTTAAACTCTTACTGATCTTGATATTCATCTCAATTAAATTAAATTTATTATAACCAATCTTATTTATTTTATCATTTCTATCAAGTTAATTTTTTCAAATAATATTCTCATAAATATTATTAATTATTTATTTTTATTTTTTAATATCTTATTTTCTATTTTCAACCTTTTCTTAAATTATTTACTAATTTATTTTTTTATTCTTAATTCATATTATTTATTCATTTTTCCTTGTAAATAAATTGAATGAATAAAAAATGTATTAATTCAATGAATGAAAAATATATTTATTTAATTAATAAAAATAAAAATATGCCTTTATATTCATTAAATAAATAATTTAATCAAAAATCCCCACAGATCCCCAGTAAGTTAAAGTAGACAAATTATTACATGATTGAAAATCACAAAAACATGGAAAACATTTGAAAGATATGTAAAAATCATATTGTTATTGTTTTATTTTCATTTAAATTAATTATAAAATAAATATCATTTTTTGAAGACTTTAAAGTAATTTTTACTATATTAATTATTTCTAATAATTTGAAACAAATATATTAAGGATAGCTCAATTCATGTAAATTTTAACATTTTATTAATATTTAAAAATTTTAAATATATTTTTCCTTAAAATTGTACAGTTTATTGCAAAATAACTAAATAGTTTTAAATTTTTTTTTATTTTAATTGAAAAAATGAATATATAAACAACTTAGTTTTATAAATTTTAGTTTTTTCGTAGATTTTTAGCTAAAGCTTTGAAAAATGGATTTTAGTTTATCCTGTTCTTAATTTAAATTTATTTCTTTTTTAAAAACTTTAATTTTTGATCCCTTTTTTCCTCTCTTTCTTTTCTTTCTAATTGAGTCTTTACCTCCTTTTCTGTTTTTGCATGTTTGATTCTGCTCCTTATTAGTAATTTTCTTCAAATTAGTCATTGAGCTTTAGTTTTCTCTCTTGTATTTCCTTTAGTATATACTCAAAGATACCCTCAAGTTTATCCCCTTATTTTTTGTGAATTATTCTAATTCTTCACTTGCTTCAAACTTCACTTCAGCCTTTATTTTGAGTTTATCTCTGATTGCTATTTAAATTCTTATGAATTTACAATAAGTCTCCAAAGAATTTTGTTATAATAATTTTTCTCTATACTAGCTTAAAAAATGTATTAAAAATAATTTGAGAGCTATAAATATTTAAATGATCAGACCTTATTTTACAGATGTAATAAAAAATTATTCAAATGAATATTTTAACTCAAAAAGAGGGTGAAATGAATAGTTTAATAATAATCATGATGGATAGAAAATTAATAAATTATTTTTAGTATTTTTTTTAATTATGTAAAATTAATTAATTATAACTTATTATATTCTTTAATTTTATGGTTTACTTATTAATCTTTTATTATTTAGCTTCAATTTGTGTAGAATTATATGGTATTTGATAAATTTATCTTCACTTTTTATCTTTAATAAATTTTCCTTTTTAGTATTTTTAATTAATTAATTAGTTTAAATTTGATTTTTTTATTATAGACATATTCCCAATTCAATCCAAATTATTACATCATTTAATACTAATTAGAAAATTTTCAAAAAAGGTTTAAAAAAAGAAAGTAATAAAAAAGAAAGTGTTAAAAAATTAAAAAGAAATGGATATATAAAACATTTTATCGCAAGAATAAGATAACATAAAACCAATAAATAATTTAGCGAGTGTAAACTAATTAAGTTCTTCAGTATCATACACCCAATAATTATAAAGCTAAGAAAACTCACCTAATTTTTAGAAAGAGTTTGACGATTTTAATATTACTATCATTTCTGAATAAACACTTCAAAAAAAAGTAAAGAGCTAAATAGTCAGAAGACATTTATGTCAAAATGTGATATTTAATAATGCTGTATGCTAGGTGGTTAATTAAAAGAAAGTTTAACATGCCATAATATCTTATCAAAATCAGGAGAATGATTATTCTAATAGGCCTATCCTTTCCAAAAATTTAAAAGATTAATAAGAATTTTAATAACAATATCAATAAGTCTTTTAGTAAGATAAAAATTGTCAAATGAATGCTTTAAGTCAAAAAGAATGTGAAATTAACTAAAAATAAATTATAATAGAACATATTCAAGACAACCAAATAGTTTGCACATAACATAATAATTTTCAAGAAAAAACTGATACCAATCTACAAAAAAGTGAATAACAATCTAATAACTAGTAAACTCTAAAGCATGAGCAAATTACAGATTAACTAAATCATAATCAGCAATAAATTGCAAAGAAAGATATCTCTTAGATAAATAATAGTTATTCACAAATTGATTTTTTTAAAAAAGAAGCTTAAATCAATCAAAATCAAATTACCTAAAATACCATTTCTAATAATATAGCAAATAGTAAATAAATTTAAAACATAGAAGAAAAAACTGAAACTACTTTAATAAGCAATTAATAGCAACATAATACATTGAAAAATCTGAAGTATAAACTAATTTCTAATTAAGAAAATGTTTATTTGTCAGAAAATATTTAGAGAAAAATAAGTTATTCTTAAATATAAGAATAATTAATTTATAATGAGCAAAAAAATAGTTAATAATAAGATTAAATTCAATAAAAAAGTAGTTTAAATTTGTAAAATATTTCTAAACAAGATAGAAAAATTTCCTAAGACAAAAGTATTCTTAGTCTACAAAATACTTCTACTATTGAAGAACTAATTCAAGGTATTAGAAGTCTATAAATATTTGATTCATAATTAAAGATAGTATTTGATAAAATTGAAAACTTCTAATTTGATGAATTTGAAAAGAAAATTGAAATAGATTAATCACTATTTGAAGTTAAAAAAGTTTGGGAGTAGGAAATTTTTAATAGAGTAAATTCAAACGAAATTCAGAGTGATATTTTTTAATATTTATAATAAAAAATTTTTGAAAGGTTAAAATAAGATAAATTCTATTTATGTAAAATTATTATTGCTAATTTAAAAGAAGACTTAATTCTTGGTTTTTTTTTGGATGAATAGGAATATTTTGATGAATATGTTTTTAAAATCATCAAAAATTCAATATAGGCAGATATAGATTAATAATGTTAAATTATTTAAACTCTAGGATTTTAGTTTGAACTTATTTAGTTGGTTTAAGAAAACATTTCAATTTTAGCATTAAAAAAATATGATTATCTTTCCATTAAAAATAAACTTGGATTGCTAGTCTTATTTAAATAGAATATTAAATAAGTTCAAAATATGTATGAAATTAATTCATAAAATTGCTAAGAATGCACATCATGCAGAGATTAGGAAATTTGTTAAAACTTAAATTGTTTTAAAAATATAAAATCTCGAATTTTGACCTTTCTAAATGATAGAAAATAATTTTATTGTGAGTATCAAAGCAAATTAATTGAGGGAATTATATTCTAGTTAAATTAAGAAGAGTTTATTTCAGAATATTTAAATTTTGTTCACAAAAAGATTTTCAGCTTTTTAGAAAATAATTAAATTGATCACTAAAATAACCGTGAATAACAATCAAATAAATTTTTTGAAATAAAATAAAATTTTTCATAAGGTGTTAATGCTAAACAAATAAATAACATTCATTTGATGAATGAATATTCATTTAATGGATATTAAATTAAAATAAAGTATGAAAAAAATTAAGACAAAGACAACTTAAGTAATATTTGTTATAGAGAGTGGGATATAAGTAAATTTTATGAATTAAATAAAGATTTAATAAGCAATTGGTTTTAAGAATTAAAAATGGATATACTTTAAATATTAAAAACGAAATAATACTTTTTATGCAAGTGTTTTGTTGTTAATGAATCAGAAGATATCTTTATAGGTTACTAAGAAGAAATTAATGATATATATAAAGATTATATATTTGTCATAAAAAAAAATCCTGTTGATTCTGAAATATAAAAATACTTTTTAATAAAGAATTTCAATGAAGAGCTCAATCATTTTGTTATTAGTAACTTTGTCCATGTTTTTATCTTATCAAAAGATTCCTTTTTATAAATCTATAACAATTTTGAATATTTAAGTTAGAATAAAATCGAATGGAACTAGAATTATTTTGAATAAGTAAACAAAGATAAACCTATAAATTTAAAGTAATGTAATAAATGTAGAGATTGCAAATAAAAATAAGAATGTTTAGAATATCTTAATTTTAGAAATTTTTAGGAGTAAAAAGACATAATATTTGAGAAATTAAAACAACAAAATTATTATTTATGTGAATATTTAAATAAAGGAGGTGAAGGAATTATTTTTTAAGGGTTTAAACAATCGATTAAAGAAAATAGATAAGATTTTGTTTTCAAAATTTTATTTGGATGTAATTTTAAGTAACTTGAAGGTGAAATTTAAATTATGAAAATGTTTGATTGCTATGTTAGTGTTATCGAATTTATAGATTTTATTTAAATTAATGACAATATTCATATCTTGGTCCTAGAAAATTGCATAATTAGTTTAATGGATGAGTTGTAATAGCTTAAAAAAGAAAAAATATTTCCTTTGGATAAGTTACTTTAAATAATTTTTAATTTATTGGATGGTTTAATATAATTTAGAATTTATAATATCTTACATCTTGACATCAAACCTTCAAATATCCTTCTAAGCTACACAGGCTAATACATTTATACAGATTTTGGTTTGTCCTCAATTAAAAAAAATAACTAATTAGTTGAAGTAAAAGGATAGACCAAATACTATGCTTCTCCTGAATAAAAATGTTATGATTAAAATATTGATTATTAAAGTGATGTTTATTCTTTAGGAAAAACTTTTCAAATTATTTTTGAATATTTTTAAGATATTTAATAATAAAACTATAAAGAAATTATTAATGAATTTGTGAAAAAAGTAGATGAATAAATGGTTTAAAATTAAACAAAAGACAGGTTGAATTGTCTAGACTTAAGGAATTAATTTTTTTATTACATTTTAAAATAGAAAGAATGTTATTAGTTTTTAGAATTGTATGTAAATTAAGTCACATAAATTTTAAACTAATATCCTTATGATAAGAATAAAGAAATACCTTATTTTTTATAAATTTCTCTTTTTTATTAAATAAGCATTTTAGATTTTTGGTAAGAATTTATTAAATTAAGCATATAAAATAATACCAAATAAACCTAATAAAATATAGCTGAATCTCTAAGTAATGTTAGCATTTGCTATAAAAATCTTGGTGATAACAAAAAGGCCTTAGAATATTAATTGGAATCTCTACAAATGACAAAATAAATATTCAAAGAAAATCACCCATCAATTGCTACATCTCTGAATGATGTTGGGTTATGCTATACTTATCTTGGTGATGACAAAAAGGCCTTAGTATATTAATTGGAATCTCTCCAAATTTTTAAATAAATATTCAAAGAAAATCACCCTTATATTGCTATATCTCTGAATAATGTTGGATTGTGCTATATGTATCTTGGTGATAGCAAAAAGGCCTTAGAATATTAATTGGAATCTCTCTTAATGCTTTAATTTATATTCAATGAAAATCACCATCAGATTGCTGCATTACTGAATAATATTGGCAGTTGTTACAAAAATCTTGGTAATGGTAAAAAGGCTTTAGAATATTTATTGGAATCTCTATAAATGAGAAAATAAATATACAAAGAAAATCACCCTGATATTGCTGAATCTCTCAGTAATGTTGGCAGTTGCTATATGTATCTTGGTAATAACAAAAAAGCCTTAGAATTTTAATTGGAATCTATCAAAATGGCAAAGTAAATATTTAAAGAAAATCACCCATCGATTGCCTCATTTCTGAATAGTGCTGGTTAAGGCTATTTAAAAATTGGTGATACCAAAAAGGCCTTAGAATATTCATTAGAATCTCTCCAAATGAGAAAATAAATATTCAAAGAAAATAACCATGATATTGCTGAGTCTCTGAATAATGTTGGGTCATGTTATCAAGTTTTCGGTGATATAAAAAAGGCTTTAGGATATTTTTTGGAATCTCTCTAAATTTTTTAATAAATATTCATAGAAAATCACCCTCATATTGCTACAATTATAAATAATGTTGGATTATGCTATTAAGATCATGGTGATAACAAAATAGCCTTAGAATATCTGTTGAGATCTCTACAAATGAGAACATATATATTCAAAGAAAATCATCCAGATATTGCTATATCTCTGAATAATGTTGGATTATGCTATAAAAATCTTCGTGATCACAAAAAGGCCTTAGAATATTAATTGGAATCTCTCCAAATGAGAAAATAAATATTCAAAGAAAATCACCCTGATATTGCTACCTCTCTGTATTATATTAGTAGTTGCTATTATCATTTTGGTGATAAAAAAATAGCCTAAGAATATTTTTTTGAACATATCCTAGAGTATAAATGAATATTATAAAAAAAATTCTTTGTGATAATAAATCTTTAGATATTATTATTTATTGTTTTTTATATCTTAAAAATAATAAAATTAGCTGAAAATATTAATTTAAATTTCTATAAAATAATTTATAAAATAATATATGTATTTAACTAGAGAACTACTATCTAATTCTGTATAACATCCTAACACCATCATCTAAAAGCTGCTCAACCAGGCAGACTAAATAGAAATTGCAAGAGAATTCTAAACGGACACAATCAATAAAATATAAGAGAGAAGAGCAAAACTAGATCAAATCTACGTAATAAAAATAATTCAAAAGTTTTAAATAGATCTAACGTCAAGACTGAATAAAATAAAACTTCACATCTCCTATTATTTAAAAAACAGTTGAACTATATTTCTAAAATCTAAAAGTTAACTACAATTCCATCAACTCATACCACTAATAAACAAATATCTAAGAGAATGTAGGGACTAAGACAACAAACACAAATTAAAGCAATTATAGCTAAAAATTACCCTATTTAAGAAAGTTTTAACTATATTCTCATCCAAAAAACATATTAGTCATAGCCAAAAAAATTAATAAGTAAAGAGGCCAATATTCTCCTCAATTCAGTACAACTTAGATAATTTGAAAGAGAACAACCTCTGTTAGCTGTTACATTTTAAATCTAGGAAATCACATTAAGAGACAACAGAGTCATAACTCTATTACTCTAATATTAATTAAACTAAATTTATCAATTTTACCCTTAAATTCCCTTATTAATCATATATGCTTTTATGAGAATCTTTGGATTCATCTATCTTTATATAATATTTACCAAAATAATTTTATTTCAATAATTAGTGACAAAAAATGTTCAAAAATTATTTATTTATTTCCATTTATAAATAATTATTTAATTTTATTTACCTTAATTTCTCGCAAAACCCCCCAATCGAAATCCAAGCAATTATGCTTTTTTATTATTTTTAAATGTGAAAGAAAATTCCTATTAAAATTTGATGAGAATGCAAAATTCTCTAACAACCCTGATAAAAAGTTTAATTTATAAATTCTAGAATAAAAATAAAATAAACAAATTTATTAATACTAATACTATAAGTATCTTCTGTATGATAACATATGATTACTCAAATATGTTTGCTCCAATAAAATTTATTATCTAAGCGAACAAATGTAAAAACTTTCATTTTCATAAAAAAAAGAAAAATATATTTTAAGCAAAAAAAGAGACAAAACAATTAATTCTTAACCATATTAATTTTGTAATTTTTTATAATTACCAAAACTAAATAAAATACAAAATATATAAAAATTAACAATATAAATTATTCAGAGTCTCCATACCGTTCTTCTTATTCCCATATCTTAATCCTACTTGATTAATCTAGTTTTGCTAAGGTTAAGAGTACTTTAAGATTTTTTAAAGATTTTAAAAATATATCTGTAAGAATTATCTAAAATTTTTATTCACAATGTAATTAATCTGATTGATTTTATATAAATATTGCTATGATCAAAAGTTTTTAAGATTTCATGAGCTTAATCAAATATCTTAAAAATATATCTGCAAGAATTGGTAAGCAATTAGTAATTAAATGATAGAACGAATTATAAACACCCTTCTTATATTCCTCTATACTCTAATAACTTTATCCACTTGATCTTATCTAGGAGCACACATATGTGTTTTTCTTAAACTCAGTAAAAAAGCTTAAAATCTTTCCTAAAGAAATTAAGAAATGGAAGGCTATTAAAATTTAAATGATAAAACATTATATCACTGATCTATAGAAAAAGAATCAGTAGATATCTAATATTAAACTGAAATATATTAAAAATTATTGAGCTTTTTTAAAAAAAATTAAAAATATTATTATAATTAAAAATTTTTCAATTCAAGGAAAATTTTATTTGAATAAAAATAAAATTATATTTCTTATAAATTACAACTTATCTTTTATTTCTTATTTTTATCGTCAAACAATCAATCATTATTAAAATAATTTATTATTCAATTTTGACTGTGATTTTATAAGTATTTATTTAAAATTTAATGAAAGGTAGTTAATTTTTTAATTTTTTTAAAATTATTTAGTTATATTATTTATAATTTTATTAATTAATTAGCTTTCTTTTATCTTTCAAAACTATATCCTCTCCTCAATTTGATTTTTTGAATAATTTAATTAAAATTATAAAAATATTGAAAAAAAATTAGAAAAAAAACTAGAAAAAAAAAAAAGTGTTTAAAACAACAGATAGAGATGGAGAAATAAAATATTTT